>PVHX01026569.1:0-20641 GCA_004024805.1 Geosciurus inauris
GGGTGTTTATTTGGCCTTCCAGCTTTGTGGTTTTGCGATGTTCATGTGCACAGGGTTTTCTACCCTTTCTATTACTTTTTCTTTTTTCTTTTCTTCCCTCCCTCCCTGCCTCTCTCTCTCTCTCTCTGTTTTTCTTTCTCTCTTTCTCTGTCTCTCTCTCTTTCTTTCCAGTCACCACAAGAGTTATTGTGTAATTATCCTAATAAAATAAGATACACAACTATGACTGATTCTGCTTTTTCTCGGCCATGTAAACAGAATGCATATGAGATGTGTACTGTCTTGAACAAGTTCAGCAATAAATCTGAGTTGACAGCAATGTAAGCCCAGGGCTGCAGGGCAACCCACAACCAGGGCTCTGGGGGGTCTGTTCCCACTCCTAGCCACTATCACTTTCCGAGTTGGTCTAATTTCAGTAAAAGTGAAAAAGCCTACAAAGCCTAAAAACTGGTAGCCAGTAGAAGAAAGTTGTTTTTTTTTTTTTTTTTTTTTTAGCAGTTTTTCAAATGACACATGTTCCTTTATTGCTGTGTTTCAAAGAGCAAAACATCTACAACCAGTCTTCTTAGGAAACAGGGAAAGGTGCCACTCAGAACACCCATGTTCTATGGCTGGGAGTCGCTAACCTTGACTGCTAACCTTTATTTCTATTGATTATAAACTCCAAGTGAGTTGACCAAAGCATTTGTGACCATTGTTATCAAATGCTTTATCAAAGCAAGCTATGCTATGTAGGTGGTCATCGAATATAAACAAAAAAACCATAGGCCAACTTGCTCAACCTCGGTGAACAGGAGATTAACATAAACCTCTCCAGTGTCACTGTTGAGAATTGTGAGTTATTGACCATCTTTTTGAGGCCTGTGCTTTGCTGGTCCAAGCAGACATGGACGTTTTGGAATCAAATACCTCTTTATAGAAGCTACTTGTTCTCAAGGAGAATGGTGTTGCTCTGTTGGGTTCTTGGGAATTTGTGGGGGTGGTTTTGATTATCACAAGATGAAGTACTGGCATCTATGAGGCAGGACAAGTTTGGTAGATCCTGCCATACACAGGAGTCCCATTCAGCAAAGACCTGTTTTGTTACTTCAGATGTCCCTTGGGTGTATAATTAGGGAAACCTATAACCAACTTCACGTACAAACAAGGAGCATTCTTTGCATGGTTTAGTGTACGAGGAAGTTTCCAGGAAAGCTTTTCCATGTAAAATGAGAAACATGTTTTCTGGTTGGCTGGGGGATTTCATCAAGTATGATTTCTAAACTTGGAGATTACCTCACGGATAGTGATGGCATTTGAGGTATTTGAGTCATTAATAAAATATACCTGCCTCAGCCTAGGTCTGTGCTGGCCATAGTCGTAGTGGCTTGGTCGTACCCATTTATTCATTGAACAACATGCAGTTTTGTCGTGTATAATGTTTATTATTTATTTATTTTACGTTTATATTGAGTTTATAATTTTAATTTTGCATTTTGTTTCATGACAGTAAAAGGGGGGTATAAATATTTTTGAGGCAATGCACCTGACAGTGTTGGGAATAACTATTTTCTCTTTTGATTCAATCATGTACTTGGAAGTATTTGGACATGTACTCTAGTGAAATCCTGGAAAAGACTTAGATCTCTTAGATCAATCTTTTTCCTCCCTCTTACAGTGTCTTTAATAGAAAAGACCCGTCTATTTCAGTGCATCTTGAGATAGGAATCTTTGGTTCTGACTGATGAGATTGCCACATCACAGGAACTTGGTGTTCTCAGGACATCACCCAGCATCCTGTACTCTTTGAGGTGATATACATTAATTCCTGAAAGATCATAAGAGTCTGACATAGAAGCTGACTGATGAATGATATCACAGTCAGTCACATGAGCTAGTTATGACAGCCTAATTCTCTTTTTAACTTGAAGTTGAGGATGGTTCCTGTAGCAGAGAATTTAATAGGCTAACAGACTTCAGACTTTTATTTTTCTTCTCTCGATTTCTGTGAACCAATACGTTTTCCCCCAGTAGATAACTTTTGCTATAATATCTCATACCTAAAATTTGGATATGAAAGTCCTAGTATAATAATATTTTTATCATGGAATTAAGAAGTTACTCTGATAAATTTCCTGAGTGGACTATAAGAGAAAAGAAAAAGAAGCTACAACTCAACAGATGAATTCAAGCGTAAGTTTTTAAGTGATACCATGCACTTTGATTTTATTTGGCAAAGGTCAATACTTTTGAAAACTTGCATGATATCTAGGGGAAAGCTTGAATGTTAGATTTCTTTGCTAAATTGAATACTTTTTTCCTCCTACAGCTTCTTCAGGTGAATTGAAATATAGTGATTTCTAAAAGACATTTAAATCAAGTTATTTAATTTTTTAATAGACGGTTTCAAGTGGCAGAATAAAAGTAGAGTCTGGTCTTGGATTTTTTTGATCTGAATAAAAGGCAATTTTTTCCAAATTAAGTACTTTCAAAGAAGTGAGTATTGAAATAAGAAGTAACTTATTTTGGGGGAAAATAAAGTAAAATTACTTTAAAATAGTATAAGTACTACACATTCATAGGCTAAGATATGAATGTTATTGATTTATTAGAAAAATAGTTTTACTTTATTAAAGAGCAACTGTATCACTCAAATTCCAGACACATCATCCCTATTAATTACCCACTGTGTGGGGCACACTTGCATAAATAAAAAATCAGCTTTGTTGAGCTATAATTTACATAACATATGATTCATCCATTTACAATGTAAGATTCAATGTTTTTTAGTATTTCTTGGGGTTGTGCATCTATCAACACTATTTAATTTTAGAACATTTTGTCCTCCCTAAAAGGATCTCCATACCTATGAGCAGTCTGTCTCCCTTGCCCCACTCCCAGTCCTTTTCAAGATTGCTTGGCTATTCTGACATCTTTTCATTTTCATACATATTTTAATAAAATTTATCAGGTTAACAGACTTCATGTTTTTAAGTGTCTCAAGTATCAGGGGGAAAAGGGCATCTGGAATTCCACTGGGGATTGAGTTGAACTATGTAAGTAAATCTGGAGAATGCTGGTATCATAACAATGTTACCTTTAATCCATGAACATGAGATGATTTTCCATTTATTTAGATAGTCTTTAATTTTTTCAACAATTTTCAGTTTCAAGGTATAAGTCTTATACTTGCATTAAATTTATACATAAGTATTATGCTCTTTTTGGTTCTGTTGTGAATTGTTATACTTTTTTTGGTTCTGTACTTAAAAAATTATAGATGTGAAAACTGAAGCTTGAAAAACTCTTATGCAGTTGCACACAAGAACCATGTAAAAGCTGGGTGTGGTGGTGCACGCCTGTAATACCAGTGCCTCGGGAGGTTGAGGCAGGATGATCTTGAGTTCAAAGCCAGCCTCAGCAAAAGCGAGGTGCTAAGCAATTTAGTGAGTCCCTGTCTCTAAATAAAATACAAAGTAGAACTGGGGATGTGGCTCAGGGGTCGAGTGCCCCTGAGTTCAATTCCTGGTACCCACCCCACTGCTCCTCCCCTCACACACACACACACACACACACACACACACACACACAAAACGATATAAAGAAGAATTCTTCTACCTTGGCTAGTTATTTATGTGCTTACTTAAAAATTTCCTTTTGATTTGCCTTATTTAAAAAACTTTCTGCATAATAAAACACTATAACTTAAATGTGTTTTAGTACGGTATTTTTTTCATATGTTTAAAGACTTTAAATAAAGTCTGTGAAGAAGTACAGCAATCCAGCAGGAGACTAGGAGTGAAACTTACCTGGGCCCAGATTTTTGGCTCAGTCTTCTGTGATCAAGCACAGCGTGGTTGATGAAGGAATGTGGATTTGCTTCCTGACACTGGAACATAGAATTCCATGCAGTGGTTCCCTGTAATCTAAAACTGGATTCTGCACAAAGATTGCTAAAAGGAATGTTTATGAAGTCTCTTCCTTAACAAGAGAACAGATAAGTAGTGTGAGATACTAACTTGTAAGGTCTTTGTTGATGCTCTGTCTTCTCTAATAAGTCTTTAAACAGTAAGTGTTTCTCTAGTTTTTAAAAACATACCCCCATGGATATAGTAATCACTGTGAAATTCCTAAAGAAACATTTTAATAGTTGCTTAAATGAATCACTAATGTTCCACACACCCAGTACAACTTGCAAAAGCATGTCTTCCTGTCATCTGGTTTCAGATGCTTCTTGACAGTCATTTAAAATACAGTGAATGAAAGCATCACAAAATTTGGTTCCTTTATTCACCTACAGTTAATTTGAAAAATTAACACTTTGGGGCTGGTGGTATAGCTAAGTGGTAGAGTGTTGGCTAGTAGGTGCAAGGCCCTGGGTTAGATACCAATCACCACACTTGCACAAACATAATTAGCACTCTTGACAAATTTATGTCTAGAATAAATTTATGTCTAGAATATTAAAACTTTTATTGCTGATAATTTTATTTATTTTTGTTGTTGACTTATTGGAAATAATTGTACTATAACTATACACACAATTTGTAGATTTTTCAAATCTTATTGGTAACTATCCAAGCAAAGAGTGAATGTACAATAGTGATTTTGTAATTTATCCAATGCTTTATTGAGTTGTCTTTTAAATGTATGTAAAAAAGGACATATTATGTATGTTTTAGGTTTTAATATTTATTTCCACAGCAGTGAGACATTTTAATGCAAGAAAACTGCCAAACCAAATACACATATGAGCCACCAAGTGGTCAAATATTATTGGCATTTTCAGTTTATTTATTGTTAAACTAAGTATTATCCCCCCTAAACAAGTACTGAACTGAAATTGTGTTTTAGAAAGCTACATTGGACCAAGTGATAGATTTTGTTTAATATGCATATCATTGCATGTAAATGTCTTTCTATGTGATGTCTGCATAATCCGTCAGTGATAGCTGGTTTTGGACAAGATCTGTAAGGAGGTGGTTTGGGATGAAACAAAGCAGTTCTGAAGCAACATGTGGTGACATTGAAGTCACACTCTTTGCAGCCCCTTTACAGAAATCATTCTTCCACCTCTTAAAATAAATCATGCTCAGATTAAAGAAAACGGCAAAACCCTTATGAATGCCATCTTGTTTGATAGCTGGAGAAGCTGAGAAAAGTAATCCTGGTGTTGCCCAGTACAGGTTTTGTGCAGAAGCTCTGAGTATGGGTTGAAAATTTGGATAAGGAGTTAATGGTGAGTTCATTTGACTGACATGTTCAAATATAACTGCATCTTTGACCCATTCCTAACTAAAATGACCAGCAGAGACCCTAATAAAATTCTGTTGCCTTAGAATCATTACAGCTGACTCAAAATCATGGCTCAGCTCTGTTCCTCCTCAATATCTGCACAGGTGAATATGCCTACTTCTGATGTTTTTGTGTCAGAAGCCTTCTGGATTATAGGACAAGCTTTTCTATTTGTTTTTTTGCCCATTGAGCACGTACAAAGGTGTTTCTGTTTAATGATAAGAATGTGATAGAAATGAAAGCTGTAAGTGGGTCTTTAAACATTCAGAAATTAAAAAGGTCATTTTGGGCTCATTATGGTTGCTTTGGTCAAGAGCAACTCACTAAAAGCAAGGAAAGTCCCATTTCACTTTAAATACTCATTTTTCATTTTCTCTTAAAACGTTTCCATTGAGTATTAAAACATGCTGACATGATTTGCACTTTCTTTTCCTGAGCTCTAATCAAGTTACTAAAAGGCAATAAAATATACAACCAGTATATGTTAAAAGTCAATAAATAAAATATTTTCCTCCCAAGGGAAGGACCTAAATAAGAAATCCCAGAGGAAATTTGAGTTATCTCTAGATATGCATATATCCATTTGAATCTTTTATGAGATGTGTAAAACCATCAGAAATAAAAGAGGAACTGAGACAAAAATGCAAAGATTACAAATATTGATTATCTCCAGCAGGTATTACTTTGCCAATATTACTGAAATGAGATTCTTGAATCTATTATGATATGGGAAGATGTTTCTAGTATGGCAGAAATCTAATTTCAATGTGGAGTCACCTGTAGCATTGTCAGCCTCAGGAGACACTTTTGATACAATTCACAGGACACTGGTACGACAGTACCAGTGACCCGTGAAACGTGAGCAAATTTTAGGATGGGTCAGAGTTGCTTGAGATGCAGCATCCACAGATCATCACTTAAGCTCTATATTGAATACTCGAACTTCAAACACTTGAATGAAAGTTGCTATTCTCTATAAATTAAATTTCTGGGGATAGAAGCAGTGTGAAGAACAAAGAATTAAGTGCAAGGGTTAGGGATGCTAAACATGGTCAGCTCCCTCTTCCTTTCCTAGTTTATGGACAAGGCTGTAGCAGCTCTCATGGGCTGCATTTAGGCTCAGCTGGTCCTTGGTTTTGACTTAATTCTTCCCCTCCTTGAGCTGTCTGGAGGGCAACTATATCTAAATTTCTGTTTCTGCTGCAAACTGCATCCCTCCCCACCTTGCATTTAGTCTAACCAACATCAGTGGTGGGATTTAGGCTTCCAGACAGTGCCAGTTCTACACATACGCTCTCAGCTTTACCTAGATTATGTACTTAAAAGTGGCACACCTGCTCATTTAAGACAGACTAATCAAGTTGACCAGAGCATTTTCATATTTTGGTGGTAACAGGGCAAGTGGCTGATCATTCAAATAAAGAAGTGTGATTTGGGGAAAGGGAACAGTGCCTGGAAAAGGGGCACATTTTTTATGCTCCTCTACCAGATAGTCAATTCCACAAAACTGATGTAAGTGACATTTTCATTCCGAAGCTAGTGAAATGCTGTAGTGCCTTATCTTCTCCCATTTGTATTTCAGTGGTCTGCAGATTATTGGGACAGATTCTAGGAGTGGATATGTACCTTAATACATTGTTAAAACACGGTGATATGACTTCAAAACAGGAGACATGCCCTTCCTGGGGGCAATATCTTTATTAAAGATTTTCTTTACCTTATAAGACCTTTTTGGTCAAGGGTAAGAGGACCATTTGAAAGACCAAGGTCAGGCTCTACAATCTGAGATATATGTGAAGCCTTCAAATGATTTGAAATCCACCCACCCACTGCCATCTTCTTGTGTGGGCAGAAAGATGAACAGGTAAGACTACATACAGCTCACTTAATCTTATTTATGATGATTAAAACAAAGTCAATTTTTTTAGTTTTCACTTTAAAAGGTCTTTAGTGGAGAGGCACCATGCACAAACCCCACCCAGGCTCTGGAGCATGTTGTAACACTCAGGACAGAAATGACCAAAGCAGAGGTCTCTAAGCACAGTTCTGCACAGACTGCATCTCTTCAGAGCAGAGTCCTGCTCAGCACACCTGGATCATCACAGATGTCACCGTGTTGTCAAAGGTCCTGGATTGGAAGCAGTCTCTAGAGTTATAGAAGGGGTTGCACATTATGTCCGTGTAGGAGATACGCAGCTTCTGGAACATGCTGCAGATTTCATTGTCTTGAAAGGCTGTGTTGGAGGAATCTACCACCATGACAAACTTCACCTTGGAGTTGGTCACGTAGCCAGCCATATGCCTTATAGTCCTCTATTGGATAGAACATGCCCAGGTAGAGCTCTCTCTGGTTCACCAGGGCCTTCCCCATGGTGGAGATCTTCCAATCCACTACATCCAGGGAGGTGTGCACCACGTAATGGAATTCAGCTTGCTCTCCATGGGGGTGCTGCGGATGTACAGAGGGTAATTCTCTTTGGCAATTACCGCGATGCATACTGCCATCTTGGGAAGCCCTGCCAAAGTCAAATTTTTATTGTTATCCAACAACAGAAGTCTGTCTGCCATCATAAATGCAAAATAAGAATGTATTCATACTTCTTTGAGGTCACATTCCTATCTCAAATATTGTTGCTCTTCCACAAAGAAAAATCTATCTGAAAAGAGGATCACAGTAGTTTTCAAGGTGGCAGATTAGAAGGAGTTATTTCCCTGGCTGCTGTATGGAGTGAAACCAACAAAGCAGAAAGGCAGCTTCTCAACAAGGTGGATGAACAAAAAAAAGAGTGGAGGATTTGCTGGAATTTAAAACTAGACATTCAAACAGATTGGGCACTCAGGAGGTTGGATATAATAAAATAAAGAAGAAATACCCAGCAGTACAGCTGCTGCCTCAGCCAGGCTAGAAGGGAGTGGTCCCTCCATGAGAATAGTGGAGGGATAAAGGAATTAAAGGAACTTGCCTTTTTAGGAGGCCTGAGGTGTGTCTGGGTATGGAGCGCTTAGAGACTAAGGACATTGCCTGACTAAACTGAAATGTGTGCTGCACAATATCCTTATGTGGAAAAGAAGCTGCCATCCTTCCAGGTGGCATGTGGAGGACAAAGGAAGGAACTATTTTGTAGCAAGTAGTGGAGTGGGCCAGCAGCTGAGGGAGCTGATTCCTGGCAAACCCAAGTTTGGTCTGAAATACAGGCCTGGCAAACCCACACTGCACAATATACAGTGTGCCTAAGTGACCAGGACAAAATCAAACATGGAAAGAGGTTTACACAGGGTACAACTGGTTGAGGAAACCCACAGAATCTACCCTTTCCCCTCTAATCTAGCTGCTTGCAGGACCAGCAGGGAGAGACCCATCTGGCTGGGAACTGGGAAGGGAAGGGACAAGAGAGAATGAGTTTGGAGACCAAATCCAAGACCAGGAAATGTGGGGTCTGAGGGTGACTTAGGGGATTAAGAATTAGCTCCTCCACCACACGAGTGGAACACAGGAGATTTCTGGGGTATAGACTTCCAGTGTGTAGCAACAAATGCTGATGCTAGAGGTGTCCTGATTTAAAATCTCCAGACCAACTGACATTCAGCTAAAAGCTTAGAGCCCACAAACCTAAACTTTACCTCCAGGAACTCCACCTATGGGATTACTTCTCTCTCTCCAGTAATCCTGAGTATGGAGCATCATGCACCAGACACCCCCACCTAAAATTGCTGAGAGAGAAACTGAGAATATTTTGATCTCCAATGGAAAGAATTCTTTAACTTTCCATTTTGTCTCTTTCTTTTTTCCTTTTCTCTGTTTAATTGTCAACTTAATGGTACATGAACATTTATACATATTCATATTTGTTTGGTTTCTTTTCATTTCTAGTATTTTTGAAACCAGTTATTTTTCATGGATCAGTTTTCTGAGGGCTAGGATGTTTGATTTATATATTTTAGTTTAGTTTTGTATTCTTTTATTTTTATTTTTTGAATTCCCTCTTTGTCTTTCTGTATATATATGTATATATGTGTGTGTGTGTGTGTATGTGTGTGTATTTTTTTCTCTTACCTGTTTCCCTTGATTCTCTCTCTTTTCTATTACTAACAGACAATCTCTATTATTCTCTTTCACTCTTGCTTCAATTTTTTACTTCTATCTTCTCTCCTCCTCCCTCATAATCATCACATCCTATATCACTTCTGTTCTCTTCCTGTCCACCATTTGAAATTGTAAACTCTCTTATAAACTTGCTGTTTTTATTGTAGGCAATAACTGATCATATCCTTTCTGTTCACTGTTATAATTAACATTGTAGATGTTATAGTAGCAACTATTTGGTTTAATGCTGTATATTGTTTGCATTGTTATTGCTATTATGTGTCTACTCCTAAATAGTGAGGCTGGAAAACTTCAGGGACACTATAAGTCCACTGGGTAGAAACTCTACTGTCTCAGATCCACACTGTTATATGGGTAGACACACAAATAACATGAAAAAGCAAACAAACCAAATAAACCAAGATACTCCAATGACAATCCATCAACACCACAGTGGAAGAAATGTCAGAGAAAGAGATTAGAATGTACATAAACTGATTTGCTAAGTAAAGGATGATAGAAGGAGTGAAATCAGAGAGAAAATAAAGGAATTGAAAGATCACTTCCATATAGAGATTCTGAAAAATCCAAGCAGAAATCCTTAAAATGATGGAATAATATACCAAATTAAAAATTCAATTGAAAGCATCACCAAAAGACTAAATCACTTGGAAGACAGAGTTTCAGGCAATGAAGACAAAATATATAATCTTGAAAACAGTTGACCATGGAGAAAAGATGTTAAGAGACTATGAACAGAACTTCCAAGAAATATGGGATAACCTGAAAAGACCGAATTTAAGATTTACTGAGCTAGATAAAGGCTCAGTGATACAAACTAAAGGAATGCACAATCTTTTCAATAAAATAATATCAGAAAATTTCCCAAAGCCAAAGAATGAAATGGAAAATCACATATAAGAGGCTTATGGGATCCCAAATACACAAAATTATGACATACTCACAGCAAGGAACATTGTAATGAAAATGCCTAACATACAGAGAATAAGGATAGAATTTTAAAGGCTGTCAGATAGAAACAACTGGTAACATTTAGAGGAAAACCAATCTGGATCTCAGCTTACCTCTCAACCCAGACCCTTAAAGATAGGAGGTCATGGAATAATATATACCAAGCTCCAAAAGAAAATGGATGCCAGCCAAAAATACTATACCAGCAAAATTAAGCTTCAGAATTGATGATGAAATAAAAACCTTTCATGATAAACAAAAGTTAAGAGAATTCACAACTAGAAATCTTGCACTATAAAACATACTCAATAAGATATTTCATGAAGAAGAAATGAAAACTAAAAGTGAAAATCAGAAAAGACAGGAACTACACTAAAAGAACAGTGAATCAATGGAGACACCAATTAAAATTAAAAGCCAGAAATAAATCAAAATGACAGGAGATAAAAATCCTATCTCAACAATAACACTGAATGTAAATGGCCTAAACTGATCAATCAAAAGACATAGACTGGCAGATTGGGTTAAAAAACAAGACCGAACAATATGCTGTCTCCAAGAGATGCACCTCACAGGCAAAGACATCCCACAGACTGAAGGTAAAAGGATAGGAAAAAAGTATCATTCACATGGATCTTGTAAACAAGCAGGGCTTTCTATCCTCATATTAGATAAAGTGGACTTCAAGCCAAAGTTTTTCAGAAGGGACAAAGAAGGACAAAGACAGTAATTCTCTTAAGCAATTCTCATGTTGCTTAAGAGAATTATACTTCAACAAGCCTTAACAATCATAAATATTTATGTCCCAAACAATGGAGCATCTACATACATCAAACAAACCCTTCTCAATTTTCAGAAGCAAATAGACCACAACATGATAATATTGGGTAACGTTAACACACCTCTCTCACCACTGGATAGATCCTCCTAACAAAAACTAAATAAAAAAACTATAGAACTAAAAAAAGCAATTAACAATTTAGACTTAACAGACATATATAGAATATTTCATCCATCAATTGTGCTCCTATACATCAGTGATGAATCAACTGAATGAAAAATTAGAAAAACTATTCCATTCACAAAATAAAATATTTGAGAATCAGTCTACAATGAAAGACCTCTACAATGAAAACTACAGAAAACTAATGAAAGAAATTGAAGAAGAACTTAGAAGATGGAAAGATCTCCCATGTTCTTGGATAGGCAGAATTAACATTGTTAAAGTGGCCATACTACCAAAGCTCTGTACAGATTTAATGCAATTCCTATTAAGGTTCCAATGATGTTCTTCATAGAAATAGAAAAAGCAGTCATGAAATTCATTTGGAAAACTAAGAGGCCCAGAGTAGCCAAAGTAATCCTCAGCAGGAAAAGTGAAGAAGGAGGCATCACAATAGCAAACCTTAAATTATACAACAAAGCTATAGTAACAAAAACAGCACAGTATTGGCACTAAAACAGATATAAAGACCAATGATACAGAATAGAAGACATGGAGACAAACCCATAAACTGATAAATACAGTTATCTCATACTAGGCAAAGACACTATAAACATACACTGGAGAAAAGATAGTCACTTCAACAAATGGTGCTGGGAAACTGGAAATCTATGTGTAACAAAAGGAAATTAGACCCCTGTTTCTCATCCTACACAAAACTCAATTCTAAATTGATCACGAATCTAGGCATTAGACCAGAGACCCTGTGCCTACTGGAAGAAGAACTAGGCCCAAATCTCCACCATATCAGCTTAGGAACTGAATTCCTCAACAACACTCCTAAAGCACAAGAAGTAAAATCAAGAATCAATAAATGGTATGGTATCAAACTATAAAGCTTCTTCACATCAAGGGAAACAATCAAGAATATGAAGAGAGAGCCTATAGATTGGGAGAAAATCTTTGCCACTTGCATCTGAGAGCATTAATCTCCAGGATATATAAATAACTCAAAAAACTTAATACCAAAAAAAAAAAAAAAACCCCACAAATAACCCAATCAATAAATGGGCAAAGGAATAGAACAGACACTTCACAGAAGAAGAAATATGAATGGTCAACAAATATATGAAAAAATGTCCAACATCACTGCAAGAAATGCAAATTAAAACTACACTGCCATTCTCACTCCAGTCAGAATGGCAGTTATAAAGAATATAAGTAACAATAAATGTTGGTGAGGAGGTGGGGGAAAAGGTACACTCATACATTGCTAGTGAGATTGCAAATTGGTGCGACCACTCTGGAAGGCAGTATGGAGATTCCTTAGAAAACTTGGAAGGGAACCATAGTTTGATGCAGTTATCTCATTCCTTGGCATATACCCAAAGGACTTAAAATCAGCATACTATAGTGACATGGCCATCAATGTTCCTAGCAGCTCAATTCATAATAGCTAAGCTCTGGAACCAATCTAAGTATCCTTCAATAGATGAATGGGTAAAGAAAATGTGGTACATATACACACTGGAATATTACTCAGCCATAAAGAAGAGCAAAATTATGGCATTTGCCTGTAAATGGATGAAACTGGAGGCTATCATGCAAAGTAAAATAAGCCAATCCCCAAAATCCAAAGGCCAAATATTCTGTATGATATGTAGATGCTAACTCACAATAGGCTGGGGGAGGGAGGAATGGAGGTTCACCTGATTAAACAGGGGGAAATGGGGACAGGGATGGGAATAGGAAAAACAGTAGAATGAATCAGACATAACTTTATTATTTTCATATATGAATACTTGACCAGTCTAACTCCACATCATGTACAACCACAAGAATGGGAAGTTATACTCCATGCATGTTTGATATGTCAAAATACATTCTCCTGTCGTGTATAAAAAGAACAACAACAAAAATAGATGATTAGTATATGAACAACCCTGGATAGGCTTTGTATATATTGGTGGTGATCCAGGATTGAAATGGCAGGTAAGCAGATTGGCTATTGGAATGTCTTCATTAAAAATCTGTTTGGTTATAATTTATGAAACTAGATTACTTTCCCAAACTCTTAGAGGTCATGATTATAGGATAATTCTGGTTAGCGCTCCTGGGGTCTTCCTTTTTCATACCTTTGACAGGGTCACTGTATTATGAAAACTGTCATTTTCCACATACTTATTCTCGATACCATCTCAATGTTTAGTCATTTTCTTGGTGATAGGCTTATATCGTCTGGAATAATAATTTTGCCTCGTTTCTAATTTTTTGATTTCTATTTTTTTTTCTTTTTGAATTGTGCTAACACCTTCCATACGATAAATCACACAAGGAAGGTGATGTGGCCACCCTTTCTTTGTTTATTAGGAATAAGTGTAGAATGTCACCTACTTTCTCCAATGTCCCCGTTGTCCCACTGTGCTTGGGGGATATATCCTAAGACCCCATTGAATGCCTGGAGGCATCGCTGGCACTGAACCCTGCATGTACAGTGTTTTCCTCTTTTATACACATACTACACAATAGGCTTCTCTCTAGCACATTTGAATTCCCAGCAGCACTTCTCTTGCATTTTGAAGTCGTTATTTAGAAAATTAAGGGCTGCTCGAACACAAGCACCCAGATACCACCTCCGCTGATCTCAAAACTCAGAGAACTAATGAGTGACTACCAAGCGAGTCCAATGGATATGCTGGACAAAGTGGTGATTCACGTCCCAGGCTGGACAGAGAGAAGACCAAGATCTCATTCGTGCTACTTGGAACACCATTTAGTGTAGCTTGTAAAATCTTTATTTCTGGAAACTTCCACTTACCAGACTGAAGTTGACATACCTACGATGGAAAACAAAACTAGACAAAGGGAAGCTGCTGGGTTCGGTTTTGGACTGAATATTATTTTCAGTCTAATGGATGAATTTTGAGATCTGGAGTGAAGTGTGTTTGAAATACAAATCTTGAATCAGTCTTCTTTATTCCCAGTGGCTGGCTGCTCAACATAGTCTCTACTGTAAGTTCCAAATGATAGATGTTTAGAGAGCTTACGGCAGAATTCCAACAAAAAATCGGACTCTTTAAAAAATTTAGACACACTTTATTTAGCACAATCTTTGCCTTTTAAAGATTAAGTGTTTATGAGATGGGGGTATAGCTTGGTGGTAGATCTCATGTTTAGCCTGTATAAAGCCATGGATTCAATTTTGTCTGAATTGGATTCAATTTTTTTGAATGCATGTAAACATTATACATGTTTAGCCTGTATAAAGCCATGAATTCAATTTTTTATAAAAATAAATAAATACAAATTAGGTGTTTAATTTCCCCAAGTGTATCTTTTTTTATAAATACTCTTAGAAACCCCTGGAGATTCCTTGTACAGTGCTCTATTTTAGATATCACACTGATGCAGCATTACCATACCTATTTGAGGTCATGGTGGGGAAGAAGGTCCTGCCTCTCCCAGGCCACTGAGAATTGATATGATTGTCTTTGTGGACACGCAGGGGTTTCCAGAGCTTACTCTTGAGGTAGTTTCAACACAAAGCTCAGCAGAGCACAAAACAAAAAATAATCACAAAAAATATTAAAATGGCAAAATTATCAAATCCTAGCTTGTGAATAATGCTGTTTTCAGAGTTGAAGAGCAGCCCTTAGAAATGAGAGCAGATCTTGCTATTCTCTCGGAGAACTGCAAAATTAAAACAGATACAGTCACTGGAAGAGGAAGAAAAATGGCTCCAGGGACAAAAAATGTCCCAGCTGCTGCCTACTTGGACCCAATAAGCATCTAAGCGAAGAAACAGGGTCAGCACAGTTAGTATGTCTGCTCACTAATGGGAACATTAACTCCAAGATCATGGTTTGTTTCCATGCTGTTTGCATGTTCTTACAAGTGACTAGAACTAGTATTTCCAGTTACTGTTATTCAAGGGGGTCCCCAGCATGGGTTGTTCATCTGTGCTGAATCCTGCGGCTTACAGAGAGCTCAGCTGGGCACGCAGACCTCTGCTCTAAAGCTGAGGTTTTCCTGTGGTTTTGAAAAGGCTCAATGGAGCCCATACTTGCGGAGCATGTCAATGTGTGGTGACACATCTCAAGCTATCCTTCTCAAAATCCTGCCTTTCCATTCACTGATTTGAAAACCACCACTGTTGATGTAATAAGATTAGAGGTTTGTTGCCATGCCGACACTCCTGGGCTCCTCCGGGTGTGGCTGAGCTGGACTCTGTACTTCCTTTCGGCACTTGGCGGAGTAGAGAATGTATATGCTTCTCATTAGGAAAATTCCAGCAATGACGGCAAAATAACTCCCGTAAACTAAAAACTGGAGAAAACCACATAATTAGCCACATATGAAACCTGACCACCTATGTCATTGATATTATGGAATTGTGGGAGCATCTCCATACCTTCCAACCCTTCCCTTCCATCCTTCCCCATTCTATGCTAATAGACTGTGTTCTTGCCAAAGAGCACGCCTTTGTTTGTGACCTTTGGATCTGATCGGTCCAAGAGTGTATTTAAGCTTCTGTAGCTTCTGGAATAAACGGTGTTTTCTGCATCTCGCTCCGGTGTTTCTGCATCTCACTGGGGCAGAGCAGGTTCTTTACCTACACCCCGGGGCCTGGGGAATTTGACTCCGCGGACCGCCACCATCCAGAAAGACCCTATATTGTCTTCCTCCCTGAAGATCCCTTCCTCGTCTTTTCTGGACACCAACTTGTCGAGCAGGATGCACGTGGCACCCCCTGAAACCCCTTCTTAGCAATAGATGCACAATATGGAATGATACTGTCAGTTTGCTTGTATTATGGGGTAACTGAGACCCTGGATCTGAGGATGAGTCATGTAGATTAGACAATACCCTCTTCTATCTTAGAAGAATCAAGTGTGAAAACATAAGCAACGCAGGATAGGGGGTCTAGATTGCCTAGATTCAAATCCCTGAAGCTGTTATCAATATTGAAACACACTAGATCCCACTGATGTATGTGTCTATGTTTGGAGGCTGGAACAAGTGCAAGGTACCAGGAATCAGACTCTTTTGTTTTTTTGGAAACAGGGTCTCATTATGTTGCCCAGACTGGCCTTGAATTCCTAAACAAGTGATCCTCTGGCCACAACCTCCTGAGTGCTGGGACTAAAGGCCTCTGCAGCCAGGCTTGAGGCAAGTGCAGTATCTGTAAGGATCAATTTAAGTCTCTGAGGCTATTTCTTACCTCCCTTACCAGGTAAATGTCGACCTTTACAGTGTCATAATATAATTAAGGAATCATGTGTTTTTAAGTTTGCCTAGCCAAGAAATTTAAGAAATGAAAATATTGTTAGTTATTGAAGAGCTTTGGAGGCAACTTAGTCATCCTGCACTCCAAGCAACTACATGAGTAGGGAAACAGAAGTCCTGGAGCTTACCTGTGTGCTGACTGGCAGGTTGAGCCCTCTCTGATCCACCACAATCACAGTCATGAGAGTCTGAATCACCAAGGCAATGAAAGTGTTCACTCCGAACACCAGGGCATAGCGCTCCACGCTCAGGTTCACTGCGATCTGAAATCTACCATGAAATGTTCAATAAGTATATTAACCACAAGATACAGGAGATTCTTATCTTCAAAAGGTGGAAACTGAAGAGAAAAGAGTGTTGTTAATTGCACTTCTTGTCTAAATCCCCTCAGTATACACGGACAGGCAGAATGAAGGAATTAAATTTCATTAAAGGCTGAAATAAAGATAACACGGGAAAATTCCTCCTATCCAATTTAGTGCTTTCCAGAGATCAAGCCTGAATGTTCTAAATTCTCATAATCTGAGAATATTGGCTGTCATCTGATTTTAGATACTGTTTCCCAGTGAATTTTTATGAAAATGCAAGGACTACTCAATCTGAGGAAAACTTTTTTTTAGTATTATTCCATTAAATGTCAGTTGCTGGCATTGATGAAGTTTGGTGTGTGAATCATTGTTTGGAAGATCCAGACCTTGAGTGGTCATACAATTGAGTGAATCTGTATTAAATTTTAATTATATAGATTTTTAAAATTTTACTACATTCTTTGCAATGCAGGTGAAAGGCTTTGGGCTTTGAATTTTTTTAATGTAAAGGAAAAAAGCAGTCCTACCTTTAAGTCTTCACCTTAAAAACCAAAAACCATAAAACCTCAAGATATGAGTTTGATCTATTAAGCCACAGCAACACAGGGGAAAAAAATCAGCTTGCCAACTAGTTTCTTGTCCTTCCTTTGTCTCATGATGCTTTTCCTGCAGCTCTACTTCAATGTTTTCTCAATTGTTCATCCAAGACTCCTCCTCACAAGTTAAAAACAAATCAACCTGATAAAGCTGTCTCAACTTTTTTCATGCACCTTGAAATTCAAGTGTTTGTCCTGTCTTTAGTAAATACTAAAGCACATTTCCTGTATCCAGCTTTAACTATACTTATATGAACCAAATCATTCTTTAATCGTTTTCTAAAACACGTCTCTGGAAAAAAGATGCAAAGATTATAGGAAATTCTATATCCCAGAGATCTTCTTTAAGAAATGATTAAACACCATTTTGTTCCATGTATCAGGGCAACCACGTTTCTTTTAATCTTTGTATCTACTTTATTTCAGTATCCAGCTTTTTAAAACTTTCCTGAGAATATCTGGTTCACAGAAAAGTTATGTGCTTAGAATCCCTCAAGCAGCTAAATGAGATTAGGGATGGAATCTAAACTTAAGCATTTAAAATCAAATCACACTATACCTTGCTATGGAAAATTGTTGGAAATAAAAAATAAAACCCTGATGATGTATCATTGCTTCTGTTTTCTCATGGAGAATTGCTGGCAATAAAAAAAAAAAATCATTGAAACCAGACAGTGTATCATTGCTTTTGATTTAGAAGGTAGAAGAGCTTTTTTCCTAAATGACTAATCTGAGCAATATTTAGGGAGCAAACAATTAAATGGAAAGATGACTTGATTGCATTAGGTTTAAAATTAAGTAGTTTTAATATTGTAATTAAATTTAATATTGCAATCGATTGCCCTAGTGCAATTAAAAATTGCAATCCTTAAGTATTGCAACATTGTGATTTAATATTACAATTACATTTAATATTGCAATTGATTAAAATTCTTCTGAAGTTCTCAGAGGAACTTCAGGACTAGGAAAGTGGAAAAATGCTTGGTAATACTCACACTGCTATGGTTATGAGAAGCATATAGCTGGACTTGAACACCAAATGGCCAGCATAGCACACCCAGATGTTGGGTGTGTAATGCATGAGGAGCAGAGACCCTGCACTGAAAGTGGAGAAGATGGCCAGAGCAAGCTCCCCCAGGAGATCCCAGTTGACTTTCACATAACCCACTGCGAAGGCAGCCAGGGCCCCTGAAAACGAAACCCGGTGGAAGATCAACACACTGACTTTGCACACAGGAACAATCAATACGCTAAAAACACCCAGCTCTCATGCAATTCTGAAAGATAAATACATTGCTTTAAAATTGTGTGATCTGTCTAAATGAAGATCTATTCCTTTTCATCCAGGTTTTCTCCTCTTTTTGTTTCCTATTTTCTCAGTTACTTGGTCATACACTTGTAATTAGTATCCATTACATACCAGGCACTAGGCTAGGCAGAGGGTCCAGAAAGGTTCCTACCCACAGCAGGGAAGATTGGATAAGCCACAAGAGATTGGATAATTGATAGTAATTAGGGTAGCAACTGTGGTTCTCTTTAAGAAAGTGAAAGGCATTTAAGTTTCAAATGACTGAAAATTGATGAATTAATTTTCCTACATGTGGTCTATAAATGGGCCATATCTACAAAGGACTATTTCCCCCACGAATCTGGAAGGTAGGAGCAAATCATTCCAGTGAGCCAATTTGGGCAAAGTCTTCTTTTTTGGGAGTGACATTGAAGTCCCCCAAAGGTAGACAATAACAAAACAGAGATCACAGGAGTTTTCTGTAATTTTTTGTATGAGGGTGTGGAAAAATCTCACTTCCTAAAAAATATTTTCAAAGCCTCATTTGACATTTAAGTTTCCATTACAAGGATGTAAATATTTATTGTAGAATAAACTTCAAAGGCAGATTCCTCTCTGATAATAGAGTCTTGACTCATATCTTTTCCACTCCTCATTTAAAAGAATAAACAAAAAGTACTTTTGAAAATTGGTGGTATACAGGATTGCTAGGATGAGTACTAGTTAGATCATTAACAAGACTCTTTCAATGAGATTTTGGAAGCCCTAATGTATTTTCTAAAATAATTAATAAAAACTCATTACTTAGGTGAGTCCTTTTCCTTTTGATAATAAAAACAATTCTGAGAGAACAGGGAATATTATAACACTTGTCCAAATGATGAAATGGAGTCTGAGGGATTCAACTACAATTGAATGGTTTGGTTCTAAGGTCTGAGCTCTTAAGTTACTTTTAATCATACATAACACATTAAATAAAAGGTTCTATTTCTTATTTTTCCAGAACATTCCAATCTTGAAAAAAATTATCATGCCTCTGAACAGAGTTAATTATTTACCGCTCTGGAAAAGTTTAGTACCTGAAGAAATGAATTTATAGTGCAGCTCACCAAAAGAAGATCAAGTGATGTTTACCTACCTCCAAATGTTGCAATAGCTTCTACTGCTCCATTATAGACTGAAGTATCTTGGGATGAGGCCTTGCTATCCCACAGGATCTGTATATAATTCAAAACCTGGTTAAAACCCGCTGTGGAAAACGCCCACCACAGGGACCAGAAGAAAAGATGCTTTGAGGAGTAGCATTCCTGCAAATCCCGGAACCACTGCACACAACTCCTCAAAGCCTCATTTTCTGGCTTTGGGCTGCTGGGCTGGCTCTCCTCCAGATGCCCAGAACAGGTGCCTGATTCTTGGTGGGCTGTCTCGTGACTCCTATGGGCTTCCTCTAGGGCGGCATCCTGGCCTGGTGTCTTTTGAGGAGCTTCTTTGCTGGGTTTTGCATGGAAAAACATGCTCTTCTTTGGCATTGGTAGAAAGAGTGAGAAAAAGAAGGCCAGGGAGACGGAGACCAAGGTGACGATGTTGAGGTAGAAGTAGGACACGTTTGCCAGGGAAACCAGGAGCTGGGCCAGCACTGAGGCTGCTGTGTAGGCCACCAGCGTGACACTCCGACAGTAGCCGCTCACCTCCTGGTAGTGCTCTGGGCTGACCACGCTGTATATGTAGGCATAGTAGGCCACCTCGGTGGCCGACACCAAACCATAGACAAACTCAACCAGCTGCATGATCTTCACTCCTTGACCAAACAGGAGCAGCAGCCAGGTGATGATGAAGCTTATCCCCTGTAAGACGATGACCGGCTTGTAGCGGACATAATCAGTGAGGACA
>PVHX01026570.1:0-20632 GCA_004024805.1 Geosciurus inauris
CCTCTTATTTTTCCAAAAGAATTTCATGACTGCATTTTCTATTTCTATGAAGAACGTCCTTGGAATTTAATAGGAATTACATTAAATCTGTATAGTGCTTTGGTAGTGTGGCCATTTTGACAATATCAATTCATGGGAGATCTCTCCATCTTCTAAGATCTTCTTCAATTTCTTTCTTTAGTGTTCTTTTTTTTTTTTTGGTACTGGGGATTGAACTCAGGGGCACTCGATCCCTGAGCCACATCCCCAGCCCTATTTTGTGTTTTATGTAGAGACAGGGTCTCACTGAGTTGCTTAGTGCCTCGCCATTGCTGAGGCTGGCTTTGAACTCGCGATTCTCCTGTCTCAGCCTCCCAAAGTGCTGGGATTACAGGCTGGAGCCACCGCGCCCGGCTTCTTTAGTGTTCTGTAGTTTTCATTGTAGAGGTCTTTCACCTCTTTTGTTAGATTGATTCCCAAGTACTTTATTTCATTTTTTTGAAGCTACTGTGAATGGGATAGTTTTCCTAATTTCTTTTTCAGCTGATTCGTCACTGGAAACCTGCTAGTCTTCAGGTGTCTGCTTGCGAAAGCACTGAGACCCCACTCAGCCTTCCCTCTCTCCTTGTCATGCAGCCCATAGGGCAGACCCTGAGGCCAGTGTGGGGGCTGATGGACAAGTGCTACCCAGCGACCACTCAGGTGGGTACGGGCTGAGGACACCTCTTCCCCTGGGGTGGGGTAGCTGTCCTGGTGCGCTCTGCAGGCACAGCAAGGGGGACTGCACCTGGAGGGGATGGGCCGGGGAGGATTCCCATTTGCTGGTAGCTGTGTGTCACCTCTTCTGTCTCCTTCGGCAGAGACGTAAAGTCAACACTGGGAAGAAGCAAGCCTCTGGGGTAAGTGAGCTTCCCTTGGAAGGGATGGGATGTGGCTGTCTTCCTGTGAGCCCGTTAGACTCAGGGACACCCTAGCTCATGGCAGGGAGTCCCAGGGGTAAAGGCAAGCCCTCCCCCACCCCCCGGGAAACTTACCAACTTACCAAAGTTCAGCTGAAAAGGGAAGGATGTCTCAGGAAAAACTAAGGCTTTACCACCCCAGCTGAGAACAGGAGAAGGAGTGAGGTGTTCTGAGATCCCTATGGCCCACATCCTGCCGTCTTGACCCTCCCTGCAGACCATGACCCCCAGGTCAGTGGCAGGACAGAATGATGCTGCTTCCAAGGAGGAAAGTGACATCTTGCCTCAGGAGGAAGGGCAGGTGAGGTCCCCAGGGGAGGAAGCACTCAGCCCATTCTTAGGAGGAGGAAGTGGCAGGAACCCCAAGTGCGAGGTAGTGATGGCCTGGGCCTCAACTGGAACTTCCCCAGCGTGGTCCTGAGAAGCCGTGGACCACTGCCGGACGGGAAGGCAGTGGCTGGCTTCAACACTCCTGGGCCAGGTTGCCATACTGGTGGGACATGGGGCTCTGTGAGAGCTGAGAGCGGGCAGAACTGGTGTGAGCAGGCAGCGGGTCTGAACCCTGGCTCCGCTGGCTCCCCTGGCTTCAGTGTCTCCACCTGTACAACATGGAGCCTCAGCCCACTGCCATGTCCCCCTTCTTCCATCCTAGGAAAAGAAAAGGTACCGACAGAGAACTGCTGTACATCCATCTGGTAAGACTGATGGCCCAGCCCTGCTGCAGAGACCAGTGAGGGACATAGGCTGTCCCCTCTCAAACCTTCCTGACCTAAGAAGGAGAGGGAAAAAAAAAAAAAAACCCAAGAGGCCAAATAGCTTGACCTTCCTGAATGAGCCTCCTCCGCCCTATTCGAGGAGAAGGCAGAAACACCAGGCCACTCACCAGAGCTGGCCGCACACCTTTATCACAGCTGACTGGTCCCCCAGGCAAGGTAGGGTACCTGACCCTGGGTGAAGGCTTCTCCCAGCAAGGGACCCACAGAGCCCACTTGTTTGTGCCTTTTAGAGATGGAGAGCAAGGAGGGAATGCCAGGGAGCTGGGCCCAGCTTCTGAGAGAGCTCTGGCCTGGCTGGCTCCCAGCCACGGATGCCCCCAGGATGCAGAACCACGAATGAGAAAGGACCCAATAAATCCTCAAGTTACTGCTTGGATAAGGCCCAGCTGCCTCATTTCAGGGGCCCTGAGGCTGCCTAAAGAAACCCACTCAGGCTCCATCCACACATTTTGTCCTGAGAGCTGCAAGGATACTACTCCCTGCCACCAAGCTGTCACCATGGCGGATACTCTCCATTGGCCTAAGGTGGCCCTGGCTGGCCTTCCAACTCAATGCCAGGGGCCAGATCACAGTCCCTGTAGTGCTGCAAGCTAGGAGCTCCCTGTCCTGAGGATGCTCAGGAAAATGCTGGTCGAGCCCCAGAGAGATGCTGTGGGGTCCTCTAGAAAAGTGGCTTCTGCTCGAGTGTCTGGAGTTCTCTATTCCAGGTTGTTCCCTGAGCATACCAAACACTCAAGGTAGTAGATGGTCCTTAGGTATCTTTGGGTGATGGCCCCAGGCCCAGTTCAGAGCCTCCCAGCCCCAGCTAGGGAGTAAGTGGGAGAGGGTGCCCTTTCTAGCAGGACATGGCACATAGTTGGTAGGGAGATGGGATCCGCAAGGAAGTAAAGACAGCCATGGTCACGGGGCCAGGGATGTCCAGTGGGCACTGAGAAGCTAAAGCGCTTCAGGGGGCAGGTGAATGAGAGGAAGAGCTCCAGGTAGGCTAGGGGCTCCCCAAGGCATGCATGGTAGCCTGAGGCGGGTAGAGCTCAGTCAACCTGTTCATGTCCTCCACTCCTCCAAGGCGCCTTGGGGAAGGAGAGGGAGGGCCCCCCCGCAAGCACCTGCTGAGAAAGACATGAAGGCCTCCTGCTCTACAGAGTGGCCCTAGGCATCCAGAAAGTGTCCGGGGTGGAAGTGGAAGGGCTTTTCCCAGACGGTCTCATCCCTCAGCACAAATGACAGGTTGGTGATGAGCATCGTCCCCTGGCAGGAGATGCCTGGCATGAACAGGGACTGGGATGGGACATCAGGACCCTTCCACTGAACTAGCCTTAGGCAGACTCTAGCCAGCCCACACCTGGACCCCTGGAAGTAACCCTCAGTTCCAGAAGATTCTTGCTGATGCTATGGAAGGGCCAGGTAAGAAGACTCTCGTGGGCTCTGCCCACACTGCCACCTCCCCTTCAATACCCTGCGTCAACGTCTACTCTGTTGCCTGTTATCGAAGGGCTCAGTGTGGACAGGGTTCAACTCTCCCCTGCTCTTCATCTCACACAAAATCAATCTGAGATAGTCAGTGCCTGTGGAATTGAGAACAGGGTGGCCTAAATTCCAGTCCTTCCTCACCTGGCAGTGTCCATGCTGGGGCCACTCCATCAGGTGGAGGGCCCAGGACTGCTTCATGGATGAGGAAGCCCTACACTACAACATCACAGGATGTCACATGGGGAAAACTCACTGGGGTGATATTCCTAAACCCCTGTGTTCATAAATCACGTGGTGGTGAAGGGCTTGTGGACCTGGTCCCTCGTCTCTTTCCACCCTCTTTTCCTGTCATTTCACTGATATTCTGCTGGACACAGCCTGGACCCACAAGCATCTTCACAGTTTGAGGAACCCAGGGAGCTGCACCCTGATCCCCTCCTACCCCTGCATTAAGGGCTGTGGCCACATGAGGAGGCCGTCACTCAGGAGCCAGGGGAAGCCTATGCTTGGAGCCACAGTGTCCCACCTAGCTCATGGGAGCCAGATAGCACCTTCTCTCTCACCACTAACTGCTCTCTCCTGTATGAGTCACGTGGCATCCTGGGTGCAGGATGTTACAGCCAGCATGGTCAAGATGGCCACCATCCCCGCAGCGATACATCAGCAGCACCTGCCACTGTTTCGCTTTGAAGCTTCTCTCAGGGTTCCCCTTGGCCTGTGTCAAGTAGAGTGGGCTCTGGGCGCAGAGGAAGGAGCCTCCCATTCTGCACCCACCAGCCCAGGTGCTGGATCACTGGGTGATGCACAGGCCCCACCCTGCCTGGCCTCAGGCCTCCCAGGACCCTTAGCTCATGTCACCTAGTCCCATGTCTGGCAGCCACCCTCACCTTTTCCATCTTGGCCAGGAAGTCATCAGTCAGGTCTCAGGTGGCTGAGCTGGGTCCCAGGTCATCCTGTGCTCTGTCAACAGCTCATCCAACAGGGCCATGAAGGCCTCCTGTGTGGGGAAGACCCTGCCAGGCAGCCCCAGGATGAGCAAGAGCACAGGACTGCATTCAGCAGGACCAGATGCAAGTCCCAGAGTCCTCCAGGGTGGACCCAGAACCTACCCCTTCCTGCCCCTGACATGCTCCTTCCCAAATGCCAGACTCCACACTTGTCTTCTGGCCCTGGGCTTCCAGAAGGAGTATTGTCCTGTGGGAATCTCATGTGCTGATGTGGTTCTGGCGGGGGCAGGAGGCAGAGACTCACCTCCACTAGTGTCCCCTCACCTGTCCCATTACTGTGGTGTGAGCTCTGCCCACCCCCAGGCCTTTCCTTCTGCAGCGGCCTCTCCTGGAATGAGCACCTTCTTCCATCACCCCTGCATACCATAGGCCCAGCTGCACCGAGCACACCTTGTCTGGAGCCCCAAGGTGAGGCTTCCTCCTGCACATCAGCCTGCAGGAGATGCGAGCTCAGAGCAGCTCGTGTGGGTGAGGGAGAGGGTCGTGCTGACTGGGCTGTGTGTTCAGGAGCGTGCTGGGGATCAAGGGGTGTCCTGGCAGAAGAAATGTGATTCTGGGGGTGGCCTTTTCCCCCATGCCCACCCCACCCCAGCGTTGGCCTGTTGGCCACTGCCCATTGGCCTGCCTGCCAAGGTGGCAGGGGCACCAAGCCTCACTTGTCACCCGTTGCCCCAGGGCATGCTCGCCCGGGCCTGAGCTGCACACAGTGGACATGCACAAGCACTACTGCCCTGGCCAGGTGGGCGCCCATGGCACCAGGATCATCTTGGGAGAGGAGTGGGCACAGGGGCATGGCTGAGTGTGCTGTAGCCCTAGCTGCTACACTGCCACCCGAACGCTGTTCCCTCCTACTACAGGCCTGGCCAGCTCCCTGTCTCCTCCACACCCCTGGAATCCCCCAGAACCCCTGCACACTGGAACCGTCCTGCGCCTGTGTACAGGTCCGTCTCCAAAGACATGGTTTCCCTGCAGCCCCTGGCCCACCCTGGCTCTGCCTACCTTGACCACCTTCCCACTCAAGGAAACTCCTTCTACCCTCTATGAGGGCTACGCTGAGATAGTATGGCCAACCTGACCCCTCGTTCCAGGTCCAAATGGCACCAGCCCTGCCCTGGGTCTTGCCCCTTCTACTGAGCCCTCCTCCCCCTCCTCCCCCACCCATTCCCAGGACTTACTCTCTGCCTTTGGTCCCAACCATGTGCTGTGTGAGTCCAGGTGGTCTCCAGATCCTGTCCCCATCTCCACTTTGCCTTGAGATCATGGCCCAAAGTTAAGGTGCTCATAGATGGGTACCAGTGGTCTGTCAGGGGTGTCCCAACCCCAATTCACCAACACCCTATGCACAGCCACAAGCCCACTGAGCACCACCATCAGATTCCAGGGCAGCTGCAATCTGGACAATTCCTAGAGTGGCACCACAACAGGCGGAGGGTCAGGGCACTTGTCAAGTCAGGGTTCTCACATGGCTTCCAGATCTGGTCTCAATTTTGGTGGAGTAACTCATCCTGGATCCAACCACCCAGCTGTGGTCTTGCTGGAGTCAGGAAACTGTCAATGGGGACCATTAGTGCCCCACTTTACAGAGGAGACAGGTTCACAGAGGGGAGCAGAGAAGTGCAAACCCCACCACAGCAGAAGACCGGAAACGGTCACTATGCCCCTCTCAACCTCAAGTTCATGAAGGACATGCTTCTCAGGAGCCTGGCCCTACTTCCATCCCCAAGCCCTTTCCCTCTGATGGAATCAGAAGGGATGCGGGGGCAGTGGGGTGTTACATGATTTATGCCCTGCCAGGCCTGGAGGTGCAGGCCGTGATCCAAGATACCCGGGAGGAGGAGGTGAGGGTCGTGAGTTCCATCAGCCTGGGCAACACAGCAAGACCGAGAGAACCTGTCTCCTGTCTCAGAATAAAACAGATTTGGCGGAAGGGCAAGGTGGGAGAAAGCTGCTCAACTCATGTTCGTCAGGAAGCAGAGTGGGGGCAGGGACAAGAGTCTGCAGGAGCACACCCCCAGTGACCTACTTCTGCCAACCACGCCCATCCATTGATTAATCCAGCTCTCAATGGATGACGTCAGAGCTTTATGATCCCCTTTCCAGCCCCTATCCCTAGACACTGCTGCACTGGGGAGCCGGTCAACACATCAGCTTTTGGGGGACATTCCAGTTCCAACCATAACACATTCCAACTGAGATGAGAATGAAGGTGATAAGAGGGGCCAAGGCAGCCAGGGCAAGATGGCGGGGAGGAGGTCCCTGACAGGCCAGAACAAAGGAGCACAGACAGGAGCTTCTGATGAGGTCAGATTCCTGGTGGACAAAAGTGCCCGTGGACACAACAGGGGACTCAGACACTTCTGAATTTGTGCTCTAAGTGGAGGATCCATAGAAAAACAGATGTATGGACATGGGCACCAATCAATAATAGAAGAGCGTGGACAGGGAGATGAGGAAAGGGAGGAGATTCCAGAGACCATAAAGAGAACAGGCTAAAACTCCCCCACAGGATTCCCAGCTCTGGGCCCTGTCTCTTTGGAGAAGTCTGTCTCTATTGCTTTTGCAATAAACCTGCTGCTTGCAATAAACCTCTGTGTCCTGTGCTTCAATTTTTTGCTGAACAGAAACAACGAACCCAGCATCCCTAGACAGTAACAAGATATCTCATTGTGTAATTGTGGTTTTGATTTGTATTTCCCTGATGAGTAGTGACATATTTTTTTTAAATTTTATTTATTAAATAAAATAAAGGTAAGGAACCTTTAAAGGTGATGGACTATTCATTTATTTATATGCAGAGCTGACAATTGAACCCAGCGCCTCACACATGCTAGGCAAGTGCTCTACCACTGGGCCACAACCCTAGCTCTTAGTGATATTTTTTCATATACTTGTTGGTCATTTATATATTCTATTTTTTCTTTTTTTGTGGTCTGGGGATTGAAATCAGCTCTACTATATAAGTGAGCTACATCCTCAGCCCTTTTTAAAAATCTGAGGCAGTGTTTCGCTAAGTGATCAAGGAGGGTCTTAAACTTAATATTCCTCCTGCCTCAGCCTGCCAAGTTACAGGGATCTAGGTGTGCACCACCAAGCCCAGCTATATATTCTCTCCTGAGAAATGTCCATTCGTGTCATTTGCTTATTTAAAAATCAGTTGGATCCATGTGTGATGGCACACACCTGTAATCCCAGTGACATGGGAGGCTGAGGCGGTATGATCCCAAGTTCGAGACTAGCCTCAAAAACTTAGTGAGGCCCTGTCTCAAAATTAAAAAATTAAAAAGGGCTGGGGATGTGGGTCTGTGGTAAAGTACCCCAGAATTTAATCAGGAGGTGGGGGAGGAGAGGGGAGGAAGAAAGGAAGGAAGGAAGGAAGGAAGGAAGGAAGGAAGGAAGGAAGGAAGGAAGGAAGGAAGGAGGGAGGGAGGGAGGAAAAGAAAAACTGTTATCAGTTCTAAGTTTCTTGATGGAATCTTTAGGTTTCCTATATATGAAACCATGTCATCTGCAAACAGATAGTTTGACCTCCTCCTTCCCTATTTGGAAACCCTTCACTTCCTGCTCTTGCATAACTCCTTGGTTAAAATGCCAGCCAGGCGCGGTAGCTCAAGCCTGTAATCCCAGCACTTAGGGAGGCTGACACAGGAGAATTGCGAGTTCAAAACCAACCTCAACAACGGTGAGGCGCTAAGCAACTCAGCGAGACCCTGTCTCTACATTAAAAAAACACAAAATAGGGCTGGGTATGTGGCTCAGTTGTTGAGTGCCCCTGAGTTCAATCCCCAGTATCAAAAAAAAAAAAAAAACTTCCAATGCCATATTGAATAAGAGTGGTAAAAATGAGCATCCTTGTCTTGCTACTCATCTTAGAGGAAACGATTTCAGTATGATGTTGGTCATAGGTTTGATATATAGATATAGTGTTATTTCTATACCTAATTTTAAGGGTTTTCATGATGAAGGAACACTGAATCATACGTTGAATCATCTACTGAGATGACTCTCTGGGTTTTGCCCTTCATCATACTGGTGTGATGTATTACATTTATTCTTGCATCCTTAGAATAAATTTCGCTTGGTCATAGTGTACAACTTTTTAAATGTGTTGCTGCATTTGATCTGCTCCTACTTTGTTGAGCAATTTTGTTTGTCAGGGATGTTGGCCTGCAGTTTTCCTTTTTGTGTGTGTCCCTGTCTGGTCTTGGTATCTTAATAATGCTGGTATTATGAAATGGGTTTGGGACAGCTCCCTTCCTTTCAATTCCTGGAATAGTTTGGAAAGAACTGATATTCACTCTTCTTTAAAGTTTTGGTAATATTAAACAGTTACCCATGTGGTTCTGGGCTATCTGTTCTTGGGAGATTTTCTTAGTGATTCAATATTGTTACTTGTTGTATTAGGTTTCTCTAGAGGAACAGAATCAACAGGAAGTATAATTATAAAAGAGGGACTTATTAGGTTGGCTTATGCAACCAGAAGCTGGATCGTCCAAAATGGCCATCTGCAGGCGGGAGAGCTGGAAGAACCAGGAGCCGTGCAAGAGTCTGATGCCCCAGAACAAGGGGGATCAACAGTGCTACCTTAGTCTGAGACCAAAGGCTTCTGGAGAATCTGCTTTGGACCAGTGAAGAAGCAAGAGTCTGATATCCTCAATCACAGCAGCAATCCAGAACCCACTCAAGAAGAATGGAGCCTGCATCTGCTGCTGCTTCCTCGTTCTTCCAACTTTTATTTCATCCAAGCCATCATCCTGTTGGTCAGTGCTGCTCATGCTTAGAGAGGGTCTCCATTTCAGTTGGCTATCCCACATACCAATCATTCCTAGATACACCCTCATTGACACACCCATAATCCTTTTAATCCTCTGCCTCCCTTAATCCAATCAAGTTGACAATTCAAATTGACCATTACCTTGTTTTTATTTTGGGGTTTTCTTCTTCTTCTTTTTTTGTTAGGTGGTCTAGCTGAAGGCTTATCAATTTTGTGTATCTTTATTTTTAGATCATCTTTTTTTCATTTATTTTTTGTATTTTTTAGTCTTATTTGTCTACAATTTTTTATTATCTTCTTTTGGGTTTTGGTTTGTTCTTTTCTATTTCTTTGAGTTACATCATTAGGTTGTTTATTTGAAAACTTTCACTATTTTCGATGTAGGCATTTACTGCTATAAATTTCTCTCTTAATGCTGTTTTTGCTGTAGCCTGTAGGCTTTGGTGTGTTAAATTTTCATTTTTATTTGTTTCAAGACATTTTCAAATTTCCTTGATTTCTTCCTTTATCCATTAGTCACTCAGGAAAATGTTTAATTTTCATGTAACCGTACAATGTCTAAAGTTGTTCTTGTTGATTTCTGGGTTCATTCCATTGTAGTCAGAGAAGATTTCTTGTATGATTTTGCCTTTTTAAAAATTGGGTTGAGAATTGCATTGTGGTCTATCCTATGATCTGTCCTGGGGAATGTTCCACATGATGATGAGAAGAATGTGTATTTGGCAGCTGCTCGATGAAGTGTTCTGTAACTGTCTGTTAGAGCCTCTTGGCCTACAGTATAGTTTGACCCTTGTTTCTGTTGTTTTCTTTGCTGGTGGTGCCAGGAATGAAACAGGGTGTCAACCACATGAGGAAAGTGCTACAAGCTCACCCCCAGCCCTCTGTTCAGTTTTTGTCTGATGAGGTTTCCATTGATGAAAGTGGGGTGTTGAAATCACAATTATTGTTGTTCTAGAGTCTAACTCTTCCTTTAGTTCTTATAATGTTTGTTTTGTACAATTGGGTACTCCATTACTGGATGCATATATGTATTTACAATTGTAATTTCCTCTTGATAAAATGACACCTTTATCCTCATATAGTTGTAAGGCCAGAGATCGTTGGCCAAAAGGAGGCAAATTAAAACCGCTGAGTAAGGCTTTATTGATGTGTGCTCCTGGGTGAGTCTAACAGAGCAGGTCTGGGAGAATCGCACACGTTTGGTGGGATAGAAACTTTTTGTTTTGGTACAGGGGATCGAACTCAGGGGTACTCCACCCCTGAGCCACATACTCAGTCCTATTTTGTGTTTTATGCAGAGACAGGGTCTCACTGAGTTGCTTAGCGCCTCGCTGTTGCTGAGGCTGGCTTTGAACTTGCAATTCTCCTGTCTCAGCCTCCCAAAGTGCTGGGATTACAGGCTTGCACCACCACACCCAACTGTGATAGAAATTTTATGGGCTTAGGGCAGGAAGGGGAGGGCTTGAGCCAGGAAAAGAAGGTTTTTGGAGTTCTGTGTCCCCCTGGGGTTGGTCAGGGGATCCTACTGAGATCTGTGTCCTTCCAAGATGGGTCAGCAGAGATCCACTGATTGTTAGGAGACACCATTACTGCTTGCGTGTCAGCATCTGATTGGTGGTTCTTTTGCACGTGTGGGCTGCTTGATGCTTTGTTCCCTTTGGCCGTCTTAAACCAACCTAACATCCTGGACCTTTTGATTATATAGGATGATGAATTCTATCTGGCGACTTCCTGCTAGCTAGTGGGCACCGGGGTGGTGGGAGGAGATGGCTCAGGTGTTGGTTCGGTAGGGAGGTGACTATAGGGGTGTAGGAGCATCTGGTTGTAAGTCACTATGGTGATTTCATCTATGCACTATCGGGCGAGTCTGAGGAGACAAGGAGCAATCATTAATAGAAGTCCTTTTACTAATATAGGAGTAAGAATGGGAGTTAGCCAGATAATGAGGGTAGAGTTTAGCCAGGCTGGCCAAGGGTCATCTGATTGTTGCTGTTTAAATCTTTCACTTAAATGACGAAGGGTGTTGACAGTCTTCTCGACCACTTCAGTTTTGTTGATACAGTAGCAGCATTCTTCTTTCAGGAATAGGTATGTTCCTCCTTTGTCTGCTATTAACAGGTGTAGGACTCAACGGTTCTGTAATGAAACTTGGGCAATAGATGTTATTTGCCATTGTAGGGAGATGAGAGAGGTGGCCAATGCCTCTACCACTTCTTGAAGTTGTTGTTCAAGCTTCTTAGTAGCAGTTACTACATAATCAAGTCCTCCTGCCCCCAGCACAGAGGTGGCAAGTGAGGAGCCAAGGGTGAGCCTAACTACTACTGGTAGAAAGACGGCCCATCTTATCCTAGAAAGGGAGGTGGTAACAAGCCATGTTAATTGAGCCTTGCTGTACAGAGTTAATTGAGGAACCAAGATGGAGGGAACACAAAAGGCGAAGGGCATGCCAGGGCTTAGATTTTTGTTAGAACACCATTGCACCAGAAAAAGAGCCCTGGCAGAGCAAAGGTTGGGGGAAGAGATTCAAATGATCTGGTCACAGGGAGCCAAACCAGAGGAAGTAGAGCGGCAGGAGAAATGCCCTGATGAGTTATGAAAAAGAGGTACTTCCTCAAAGGCCAGAGAGAGGGGCCCTTGGGGTCAGTTCGAGGTATTGAGAGGAACATCAATGGGAATCACAGTTAAAGGAGTGCGATCCAAACATGCACAAACAGTCTGAAATGTAGGAAGTATAAGGGCCGAGAATTTGTCCCCATACCAAGGCTGGAGAGGAGAAGGCATGTAAACATAGTATTTAATATTTAATGTCACAGATGTCTATCTTTTAATATGTAGTTAAGCTACTTAATATCATCTGATTTTGTAAAATATCTTTTTTATTGGCATGACCTGTTTAGTACAGATCTTTTTATTTTATTACTTAGGGCTAATTATATTAGCCAACATTAAGCCTACCTGTGTAGGTTAGGAAGATTAGTAGGCCATAAACTGAACTGGCAGTTTCTCTTGATAGTTATCACACATTTCTGCCTAAGAATCTTTCCTTTGTAGCCTCCAGTCTTATTTATTTTGGAGGGTTAATGTACGTATGTTACATTAAACTATTTTTTAAATGCCCAAGAACAGCTATGTTTTGGTTTCACTAAGTGTTTAAGATGAAGCAGGTCAAACTGACTTTTGTTCCTATCTATTGTTACGAGTCACCTGAGTTCCCATGGGAGTCACTCTCGAGGAACTTGAGAGCAGCTTCTTAGCTCTGCTAATGCCATGTGTGCTAGGATTGGTCAAGGTCTTTCTGACCATGTGGCTTTCCTTGGAAGCATGAGGGATGTCTCCCTTTCTAATGACCCTCCTCTTCATAATTTGGCACTGATTGGCTTTCAGTTCTCCAGTGGTCTCATTAATCTTCCTGATCGGGAGGTTATGTGACCCTGAGTTGTAAAGCTCTTTAGAGAAGTTCCCTTGTTTCTTGGACTCAGGCTGACTCAGAGGACAAAAGCCAAATACTGGTTTTCCTGGCTCTTTTAATTTAACTTTAGTTTTAAGTCTTGATCTTAAACACTCAGCAAGTCAATTTTATCAGTATTAAAGTAAAGGTAGGGGCTGGGGTTATGGTGCAGTGGTAGCATGCTTGCCTAGCACGCGTGAGACACTGGGTTCAATCCTCAGCACCACATAAAAAATAAAATAAAGATATTCTGTCCACCTACAACTAAATAATAAATATTAAAAAAAAGGTTAGTGAATTTAAAAAAATAAAAATAAAAAAATAAAGTAAAGGTATTTGGCTTTAACGTCTCTCTGTCCTGTAGGTGATGGCTTATTTATCTTGAATTAATTTGGGTTGTTTGTTCCTGAAGCAGTACCTCTGTAAAATATTAAGAGGCAATAGTCATAGAGTTTAAGGAAAGTACAAAATAAAATTAACAACAGTAAAAACATATTTAGTTTATGTAATAGCTATCTTGAATTTCGGCTGAATTACACATTATATTCCCATTTGAGATTCTAGTAATCTTTACAACAAAATCAATCCTTTGAACATAACTTTAAATGAACTGGAGTCTGGCCTACTTTGAAGTCATTGTAACATGTAGTAAGCTAGGAGACAGAACTTTATCTCAGGTAAGGCAGGGCTTCTTACAAAATATTAAAGTGTTTTAGTTCTGAAGTTGATCTTTGCTTTTTTTTTTTTTTAATTTTTTTAGTTGTAGATGGACACAATATCTTCATTTTATTTATTTTTATGTGGTGCTGAGGATCGAACCCAGTGCCTCATGCATGTGGGGGAAGTGCTCTACCGCTGAGCCACAATCCCAGCCCTGATCTTTGTTTCTTAAATATCATTTTACAAAGTTTAAATACATTGTTTCCTGAGTTCATATGAATGTTAGTTAACATAATATGATATCACATTTAAAACAGGAATTAAAGAAAGGCTGAGAGGGCTTTTAACTTTACTTCTATGTGGAAAAGTAGCAAAATGTTTTTATGTCTTACAATATTAAACTTCAATTAGGCCCTCATTTACTTAAAAGATACATTTAAGCTGGGCGCGGTGGCGCAAGCCTGTAATCCCAGCACTTTGGGAGGCTGAGACAGGAGAATCACGAGTTCAAAGCCACCCTCAGCAGTGGCGAGGTGCTAAGCAACTCAGTGAGACCCTGTCTCTACATAAAACACAAAATAGGGCTGGGGATGTGGCTCAGTGGTCGAGTGCCCCTGAGTTCAATCTCCAGTACCAAAAAAAAAAAAACAACATACATTTAAATTTTACTCCAATGTAAAAAGTAACATAAAACATTATCTTATTGATAACATTAGTAATAAATTTAGTAATTTTGTTTTTAGTGATAATAACAGGTTCAGTTATAGAACATTAAATGATATAAATAAACACCATACAACTTTATTTTGGAGAACACCAGCTTGATATAATGCTCTTTAACCTTCTACATTGAAGACTTGTATACCTAGAAGATATGAACACATTTAATACAAAAATAGGACTAATAGCACCATAATTACATTGATGTGATTATATTAACCAAGTTTAGTTCTCAAAGAAAAATCTAGACTCTGTAACATAATACAGTACTCCAAAATAACAGTTGTTGTTTAATCACAGTTGTATAAACCTTAATTTCTTTGAGACTTAGTTTCCCCAAGTGATAAACCTGACAAATGTAAGAAAATTATCTTGATAAGAGCAGAACAATGTTTCAGATTTCATTTTGTACCAGTACATTAAATTTTCTAGAATCTTTAATTTCTATTTCCCCATCTATTACTCTAATTGAAACAGTAGAAACCTTCAGGCCTTCATATATAAAGAGAATTATATCTATTGGGATTTAAATTTAGTAATTTTGTTTTTAGTGATGACAAAGCAATTTTAAACCCCTTTTAAAATTTAACATTTATGAAAACATCAAAAATGTTACCCTATGAAATTCAAAGTAGTTGAAAGTACTTAATATTAGATTTAACAGTTAGCATTTTTAACTGTGAATTAATTATATATCTAATAAACACATTTGAGTAATCCAATTTCAAATCTGAATTACTTATTTTCATTATAAAAACTAAGATATTAGACAAGTGCATTTAACAGTATGAGCCATTTCTCCCTTGTTGAAGAAAAGTTCTTTGACCACCTAGAAAGACTTGTGAGTTAAGTAATTTTAAAGACATATTTAATTTTATCTGTTTATACAATTTAAATTGAACCTTTTAAATCATGTGAATTAAAGGTATTTGGATCCATATTTTATATTGTAATTCAATTTTGATATTATGCAGATACATGGATGTACACACATATAGACATACAACAGATAACACAAATGTGCACACACAATATCAAAGGTCTTGTAATTTCCTGCAGGTGAATTTCCATGCAGGTGAAATTCAATGCAGGTGAATTTCTGCATTGTTAGATGTTTAGAAACTCCATTGTTGACTAAAATGGATCAGAAAAACATTAACCTAGGTGTGAAGGATTAAAATCATGACCTCAAAAAAATATATAGAACTTAAGAAAAGAAAGAACCTTAGAAAAAATTATGCAGCCAGTAACTGTTTATATTTTGGTTAAGGCTAGCCAAATAAAAGACACTTTTTTCCTTTTTTAGATGCATTGAGTATATCTGAGCACAGGGACAAGTAATGAGATTTTTTTTTTTTTTTTTTTTTTTGGTACTTGAGATTGAACTCAGGGGCACTCGACCACTGAGCCACATCCCCAGCCTATTTTGTGTTTTATGTAGAGACAGGGTCTCACTGAGTTGCTTAGTGCCTCGCCATTGCTGAGGGTGGCTTTGAACTTGTGGTTCTCCTGTCTCAGCCTCCCAAAGTGCTGGGATTACAAGCTTGCACCACTGCACCCGGCTCCAAGGAGGAATTTTTGAATATTTTTTTCTCCATCTCTTTGATCTTTTATTACTATTCTTTTGTTTATTTATTTATTTATTTATTTTAGTTGTTAATGGATCTTTATTTTATTCATTTATTGTTTGTATGCAGTGCTGAGGATCGAACCCAGTGCTTCACGCATGCTAGGCAAGCGCTCTACCACCGAGCTACAGCCCCAGCCCCTACTATTCTTTTTTTCTCATTAATATTTTTCTTGGGCTGGGATTGTAGCTCAGCGGTAGAGCGCTTGCCTCGCATGCGTGAGGCCCTGGGTTTGATCCTCGGCACCACATATAAAGCAATAAAAATAAAGACATTGTGTCCATTAATTTAAAAAATATATATTTTTTTTTCTTATTTTATGTTATCATTTGGGGGGGGTTGCCAGGGATTGAATTTGACCACTGAGCCACTTTCCCAGCCCTATTTTATATTTTATTTAGAGACAGGGTTCCACTGAGTTGCTTAGCACCTCACTTTTGTTAAGGCTGGCTTTTTTTTTTTTTTTTTTGGTACTAGGGATTGAATTCAGGGGTCCTTGACCCCTGAGCCAGGTCCCCAGCCCTATTTTGTCTTTTATGTAGAGACAGGGTTTCACTGAGTTGCTTAGCGCCTCGCTGTTGCTGTGGCTGGCTTTAAACTCGCGATCCTCCTGCCTCAGCCTCCTAAGTCAGTGGGATTATAGGCATGCCCCACTGTGCTGGGCATTACTTGTATTCTTTTCTTTTCTTTTGGTACCAGGGATTGAACTCAGAGGCACTCAACCACTGAGCCACATCCCCAACCCTATTTTTGTATTTTATGTAGAGAGAGGGTCTCACTGAGTTGCTTAGCACCTCACTGTTGCTGAGGCTGGCTTTGAACTCGCAATTCTCCTGTTTCAGCCTCCCAAAGTGCTGGGATTATAGGCCTGCACCACCCCACCTAGTTTATTACTTATTTTCTTGATACTTGCCATTCTGACTGGAGATGGAATCTCAGTGTTGTTTTAATTTGCATTTCTCTAATTGCTAGAGATGTTGAACATTTTGTCATATATTTGTTGACCGTGCATATTTCTTCGTCTGTGAAGTGTCTGTTCAGTTCCTTTGCCCTTTTATTGATTGGCTTATTTGTTTTTTTGGTGTTGTTTTTTGAGTTCTTCATATATACTAGAGATTAATGCTCTGAGGTGTAGGCGGCAAAGATTTTCTCCCGTTCTGTAGGCTCTCTCTTCACATTTTTAAAAAATATTTTTTAGCTGTAGATGGATACAATAGCTTTATTTATTTATTTTTATGTGGTGCTGAGGATCAAACCTGGTGCCTCACATTTGCAAGGCAAGTGCTCTACCACTGAGCTACAGCCCCAGCCCCTCTCTTCACATTCTTAATTGTTTTCTTTGCTGTCAAGAGCTTTTTGTTTGATGCCATCCCATTTATTGATACTTGATTTTACTTCTTGTGCTTTGGGAGTCTTGTTGAGGAAGTCGGTTCCTAAGCTGACATGATGGAGATTTGGGCCTACTTTTTCTTCTGGTTGGCACAGGGTCTCTGGTCTATGATTATGTGCTGGACCCACTTTGAGTCGAGTTCTGTGCAGGGTCTAATTTCATTTGCTATATATGGATTTCCAGTTTTCCCAGCACCATTTGTTGAAGAGGCTATCTTTTCTACAATATATGTTTATGGAGCCTTTGTCTAGTATGAGACAGCTGTGTTTATGTGAGTTTGTCTGTGTTTTCTATTCTGTACCATTGGTCTTCATTTCTGTTTTGGTGCAAATATGTGCCATTTTTGTTACTACAGGTCTGTAGTATAATTTAAACTCTGGTATTGTGATACCTCCTGCTTCATTTTTCTTGCGAAATATTGCTTTGGCTATTCTAGGCCTCTTATTTTTCCAAATGAATTTCATGACTGAAATTTTCTATTTCTATGAAGAATGTCATTGGAATTTTAATAGGAATAGCATTAAATCTGTCCACTTCCCTGGCTGGCGACAGAGACTGCCAAATCAGTGAGGATTTGAAAATCGAAAGTTCCTTCTGGAGTCCATTTGGACCCATTGTCGAGGCCACACTGGAGCCAGGCCACAGTGAAGTAAAAGACCAGACGCTTACGGCACAGGTCTTGAGTGAATCCTGATTTGGCAAAATTGGAATATAGACAGCCCAAAGGAGTTTTGGGGTCTGGGGAGGACTTGGTATTTCCCATGAACTTCCAACACCCGTGGGGGGGTGGGTGAGAACAGAAAAAGGCATCCCCAATTCTGATCGCACTCATCTGAGGGATGGAGGGCCTGGTGGGGGTTAAGGAGTCCCTGGAACTCTCTGGGTGGCTCACATGAGGAATGGAACAGAACAAGGCAGCGGTCTATGGGCTGAGCTCTCCATCAACTGAAGGCCTACAGTTGGGTGCCTTTTACAGCCCCCAGCAAGCAGGCATGACTAAGCAAGTTAATGGCTGTTGTTCCTTATGGCCAGAAACCCAGTGAGTCCCTGGCATGTCCAGGCATGTCCATGACTATTGTTGAAGTCGTGCCTCGTGGGTCTCCTCGACAAGTAGGGCTCCTGAGAGATGAAAAGGGGTCTTCGGGGAAGATGAAGCAGGGTCTCACAGGACAAAGTTAGGGGTGACGGTCCGCAGAGTCATTCCACCCAGACTCCGGAGGTAGATAAGGCTGCTCTGCCGGAGCAATATGCAGAACCCATTTAATCCAGGAAGTACAGAGGCTTATATAGGATACTCGGACCAATCACAGCCTCGAGGTTACAACCAATGAGGCACGCTCTGCTGGGCATGCGTTTCATCACCATAGAATGGGAAAAGAGTGAAGGGAGGGGTCGAAGATATGGGGAGTGCTCCTACATATCCCCCTTTTTACTTTTATTTGAAATGTCAGTGGGGCCTGTATGGTCCATAAGCAAGCATGTTGGAGGGATCTGTGATAATCTCCTTGTAGGAGAGAATCATTCCGCTGGATTTTCCAGACTCCTACCTGCTGCATATGATGGGGGGGCATGCTAACAAAGCTGTAATCTGTCTTTGGTTGTGCCCCTCTGGGCATCTTACCCGTCATTGGCTGGCCAGCCTGTATGCATGTGCCCCAAAATGAGCTCTCTCCCAACAGAAGGGGTGATGGAGTTGGGAGGGGCTGAAAGGGAAGGGGTTATGATCAGCCAAAGCTACGAAGCCTTGTTTTTCCAGTGAAGATGAGGTAGGCAAGCTTCTGACATGTTCTCGAGGGCTGCGATCCATGTGGCAGGAATTTTCTTGTGTTCCTGTGATTCCTTAATGATATGAACTGAGAGCTTGTTTAGTTTGACAAAGAAAAGAACGAGAAGGCGGCTTAGGACCCTGAGCCCAATGATAACCCAATTGGATGGATCTGGAAGATTTGTTGCACACCTTTTGAAGAATAGAAAGGTCAAAAGACAATATTAGCTTTGGTTTAGGAACTCACAGAAGGGGCTTTGAATGACAAAAATGGGAGCATTCTGAGGGCTAGTTGAAAGCTCAATATGACCTAAGGATAATTGCTCATGGACAAGGTTCTTTAATGCTAAAAGCTTAGGCTCAAGAATAGGCCACTGCTCCACCCAGCAGGGTGAGGTGTCCACCCAGCTAAGGCAGATGAGATCTGACAGTGGGGCAGTGGCCATTAGAATTGGGGCTTCCTCCTTGTCATGCACTTGGAACTCGTCATGAGGAGCCTTGTCATCTGTGGTAAGGACTACATCCATTTTTTAAAGTAAATCTTGTCCCCAAAGCGTGTTGGGAACATCAGCTATGAGAGGGTGTATACATCTGGAGTCGCCATCAGGGTCCTTCCATGTTACCTGTGAAGTTACCCTATGAGAGGGTGTGAATCTGCCACACCAAGGATGTTAGGCCCGCTGGTAGATTTCCAGAAAGGAAACAAGGAGGCAGTTACAGTGTCAATAATAGTAACATCAGCTCCAGTGTCGATGATACCTTTAATGGGTTTCCCATCAAGATAAATGGTCATGCGAGGTCTTGTGGGGAGCAGAGGTTCTGTCCAATTGACCCTAGGGATAGGGGCCCTCTTGTTTAACGGGGCTGAGGGTTGCCCCTGCTGGAGTTTAAAGGACTGGAGCGGCAGTCTCGGGCCCAATGGGACCCCTTTTTACATTGAGGGCATGGGCTGCGGGGCCCCTTCGTAACTCACTCACTGATTAGAGGGACAGTTGCGGGCCATATGCCCAGGTTTGTTGCATCCCCAACAGACAGGGGCTTGAGAGCGGCCCATGAAGGCTGAGGGAGTGTTGGAAGTCAAGCAGGATTGAGAGCCGCCAAGAGGGCTGAAATTGAGTCATGGGTGGAAACATCCTCAGTGGCAGAAACCCACTTATTGAGTTCCTCATGTCTCACTGGGGCTATTGCTGCTCTAGAAATGGAATTAGCACCTGCCCAGGCAAGTTGCCGAATGAGGGCGTCCAGGCCTGAACCAGAATTTACTTTCTTTTCAACAGCCTGGATGACATTAGCCAAGAAATCAGGAAACCATTTATCAGGACGTTGAATAAGGTTTTTGACAAGTTCCTAAGGAGTGGGAGGGCTCAGATTATGAAGGGCTCTAAGGGCACTGTCTCTGACTTGCTCAAAGTAAATAAGATTCCCAACAAGTGCCTGAGAGTGGGGGGACGTAAAGTCACCCCTGCCAGATAGCACATCCATGGAAAAATTAGGGCCTGGTGTTATATTGTGATGAGCCCATTCTTCTACAAGTTCTAGGTAAGAAGCCTTCCATTGAAGGTATTGGGAAGTGGAAAGAACTGCCTTGAGAAGGGAAAACCAATCAAAGGGAGTTTGGAGAAAGGAGGACCAGGACTCCAGAAGTTGTAGGAAAAAGGGAGAGGAAGGGCCAGCATCTTGACAGGCCTTACGTAGCTGAATAAGCTTGGAAACCAGCGTGGGGATCCAGGGGTGGATGTTGGGATTGGCCTGGAGATTAACCATGTAAGCATGTGCAGTGGGTGGAGTCGAGTGAAAAGGGTCGGAAGGACTGAGAGAAGTGGGCAGGTCGCAGGCAGAGGAAGCAAAGTGGGGAGGAGGAGGAGTGACTGCAGGGGGCGCTGAAGGCAGAGCGGGGCAAATAGGAGGAGGGTTGGAGGGAGGGGAATCTCCAGGAAGGGGGTGTTCACGGGAAGTTGAAGACAAACTATCAGGACTATGTGATTGGTTTTGGGGGGGTGCTGTGGGAACAGCCTCATTGAGGTTGTCTTCATCCTCCATGAAGAAGGAAAGGACCCAG
>PVHX01026571.1:0-20632 GCA_004024805.1 Geosciurus inauris
TCCCCAGCCCTATTTTGTGTTTTATGTAGAGACGGTCTCACCGAGTTGCTTAGTGCCTCACTGTTGCTGAAGCTGGCTTTGAACTCATGATTCTCCTGTCTCAGCCTCCCAAAGTGCTAGGATTACAGGTGTGTGCCACTGCACCTGGCTTGCAGTGGCATTCTTTAGCCATTCCCTTCCTTAAGAATTGTGTATACATTTTCCTTCCTAAGCAATCAAGTAAGCAATGGGTCAGAGAGAAGATGGCCAAGGGCAGGTACATGAATGAAGAGATTTAAATAGACTTACAGATGTCGACAGCCTGAATCAACATAGTTGACTTTGGCAATGAAGCTACTCAGGCTTGCTCAAAGGCCTGTTTCACCTCAGGTTGTGCCACTAATGCCAGATTTCATGTTTCTAAGGGATTAGCAGTGATCTACACAAGGAGCTAGGAAGCCACTGTAACCAGGCAACTAAGCTACAATACATTTGATGCTTTGGACTTCTTTAGGAGCTGACAAAACCTTCCAGCATAGTCATTTGCCAAGTGTGAAAGTTTTAAAGATTTGAGGACAATCATGAAATCTCAGACAGGAGAAATTGGGCACTTGCTTAGCAGTAATATCTCTACTTGGAAATGTGTAGTGAAAAGAATTCTAGCACCCATAACACAGAGGTAGGAGCAATGCCTTTAGAGAGGTCAATGTGGATGCTTTTTAGTGTATCCAGCCTCCTTGTTCAAAAACCTATGAGAAAGTCCCCAAGAATATGGTCAGAGCAGCCATTCTGGTGGTGATGGTGCCCCCAACAAACCAGCAAACACATGGCTGCTTTCTGAAGGATGTATAATATAGTAACAAGATTTGCCACATAGGTGTGGATGTAGAGGCTCAGAGGCTGGAGGTAGAGCGACCTGAGTGACCCACCTAGAAAATGTGGCTCTACACCTCACCTCCCAAGAAGATCATCTCCATCGAATAGTCCTATGATGACAGAAGAGAGTGCAGGGAAGAGATGGTTACATTCTTCTAAAAGAAGTGTTGATTCCAGAAAAGCCCTTGGGGAGGCAGCATCCCAGAGACTGATGTATGAGCAAAGGTAAATAAAAATTTGCAGACCATAGAACTATATTGCCAAGTTAGAGACACATTTAATAGGCATAACCTGGGGTGCCACATGGATCAGTGTGGATTGGAGAGCTAAAAAAAATCAAGGAGACTGAAAGACCAAGTGAAAGGTAGCTTAGGTAACAGAGAAGCAGGAGACAAAGACCACATGGGAAATGTTGGAGGCAATGCTGAAGCCTGGCTGGAGAAGGCAGCATGGTTACAGTCTATATCCCATGAAAGATCTTGGCTGATTGGTTCTTAGCATGGTTACTCCTCTTACTTTCTCAGACCAAATAGAAATTTGGCATTCAGCAGTAGAATAAGGGAGATGACATTTGAAAATGGAGAATCAGCGAATGGATGCTAAAGAGAAATTCCATAACACCCTCTTCACACCAAAGGTACTTTTGTGTTGATAGAGAATATCTGGGGTTGTCATACAGCCACAGCAGTATTTAGAGGAGAGCAATGATAGGGTAGAGATAGGACTGGTAGACAGAAGGGCTCTCAAGTTCTAGTTCTTAAGTATAGAGAGCAAGGAACAATTTGGCTTCCGTGCTTTAATCAAGAAATTGAATGCTCATTTTCTGCTCTATGTGCACCTTCTCTAAAACCTTAACAAATTCTGTGAAAGATATGGCTCCATCCCCATCCTGATCAGCTTCCTGGATGGTCCTGTCTGCAATGATGCCCATTTGCTCATCTGAAATATTCACTCCAACCATCATGTGTAACACCTGTAACAGCTCACTGCGGGAGATCTTGTCATCTTTATCCAGATCATATAGTTGAAAAGCAAAGCGTAGTTTGTTGATTCGGCTATTGAGTGGTTCGGATCCATTCACATTTTTGCTCTTTACATCATTATCAATGGGTCGGAAATGAGCCAAGATTCTTATGAATCTGCGGAAGTTCACTTGGTCCTCTCCATCTGGAAAGAAGGCACTGATGATCCGGTCTCCCAGTGGGTTAATGGCAAGTTCTGGAATCCTCTGGAAATCTTCCTGGCTGAGATATCCGCTCTCTTCTTTGTCCAAGGCAGTGAACCGTCTATAGAGGCGGGCAATCTGACAATGGGAAAAGCCAGTTTCCTTCTTAATTGCCTCCAACTCTTCATTCCTCAGTAACATAGAGGCCTGAGATCCCATCCTGACCCAAGAATTCCTCTGGGCATGACGCTGCCAGAAGCAACAGGGTAAAGCTAAAAGAAGAAAGAATTGTGTAAAATATTATACTTAAATTAGTAACTATTTTTACAAGGAAATGAATGAACAATTCTGAAATTATTTTATGTGTATACCAAGATTGAGCAATTTAGTAAATATATTGTGGATTATGACAGCCAAGTATCTCACTGTTGGAGAAAGGAGATACAAATAAGCGTTGAGTCTAAAAAGAACCCTTTGGTGTTGGATTGAAATCTAAAGTGCCAGTATAAATTTACACACCTATTCATGTATGTATACATATAGATAGATGGATGAATATAGAGTAAATATGTGTGTGTGTATATATATGAATATTGTTAGAAACAACCAAGTGCTATAAGAAATTAAACACATGCTTGGAAGTGGGTGGGCAAGGCAAACCTTTATTTCTGGCAGAAGGGTGGTGAGCTACTGGAACTGGCTAGCAAGTATGCCTGGGTGGGCAGTTCACCTGCTTATATTGAATGCAGTGCTGCCCTTCACTCTGATTGGAGGAGTTTGGTTATAATCTAGGCAATTGGCTAATTTTAGAATTAGGGTGGGCAAAAGGGAAGGGCTACAATTGGATCCAATTAAGGCTGAATACTATTCTGAAAATGGACCACCAGACTTTGTTTCTCTCAGTATGCAGACATATATTGTTTAGCTCTGTCATCTGAGAAGGCCTTAGGAGCTATGGCACTCTGATAACACTGAAGACATCTAGTGTTCAAATCTTGTTTCCAAATAACATTCTCTAATAAGGGAGCCCTTTGGAGAAAAGATTTATTCCAGGGCTAGGTCAGGGAAAATAGAAGATAAGCCTAGACTATCCTGTGATACCACAAAGTAAGAAAGTACTCAAAAATAACAGGGGGCATGTCAAAAGGGCATGGAGAGAATTTGAAGGAACTGCCAATGAACAAATCTGGTATACTTTGAGCTATAAAATAAATAATGGTAATGGATTATAACACAGACAAGATAAATATCCATCATTCCATACTGATAAAAATGAACTGGACAGATAAATAAATAAATGGGAGGGGTCCAGTTCTTCATTTCAGAATACTAATTAATAAATGTAGAAGTAATGATGGGGAAAAGATCACCATTAGCCAAATACCACAGTAATAATTTTTGCTGGCAATCATCATCAATGAATGCTAAAGTTAGATGGGTTGAAAGTATGCTGAAAAATGGGATATCTGAATAGTGGCAATGTTTTTCTCCATAATATAATTGTTGGTTACAAAGAGAAAATAGTAACTTTAGCTGCAGAAACTTGACAGATACTATCTTCACCAAATGGTCAAAGTTAACATCATCAGTAATAGGACACACTTATGTGTGAACCTCCTGATTCGATCATTGAGAGGATGCTTTTGTAGGACTCTTGCCAAAGAAAGGTCACTTTAATCATGAGAAAATGTCTGACAAACCCAAATTGAATGATATTCTATAAAATAACTGACCAGTACTCTTCAAAAACATCAAAGTCATAAAAGACAAAGACTGAGGAACTACCAAAAATTGAAGGAGATTTGACAACTAAATGCAATGTGAAGTCCTGGATTGAATCCTGGATGACAAAAACAACATCAGTGTGGGAAAAATGGCAAAATTCAAAGACAGCTCATATTAGTTGATAGTATTCAGATCAGTGGATAATATTTGTCAATGTCAATTTCCTGGTTTCAATAAATATACTATGCCCATATAAATCATTAACATTAGGAAAAGTATATGGGAAGCTCTGTACTCTTTTTATAACCTTTCTGTTTGTTTAAAATTATTTCAAAATAGAAAGTTAAATACACACATTGCCATGGATATTTCAGTTTTTAGGTTGAAAGTTATGTCACCAGTATCTATTGCGAATATAGTTAAAAAAGAAGTTAAATTCAATTAGAAAATACTTAGTCCAGAACTTGTTAAATTTTAAGTAGCAAAATCTAGGAGACCATAGAGAATCTGATCTAAGGTGATTAGAAGTTGTTACAATATTGGACATCTTGCCTCCACATACATTGTCATGGCATAGATTCCCATTTCAAAGGGTGGAATCAGTTTGTCATAGCAGTTCACCTTCATCCTCTTCTGAATGGAATCTCTCCAAGCCTCATCAGAGCCATCCAAAAACAAAGTGTCTTAGGGTCTCTAGGGTAGTGGATTAAAATGCTTGGCATGAGATGGAGCCCCTATGGCAAAAGTTGATTTCCTGAGGAACACTGAGGCCTAAATCCTTATCAGGATTAACAGCAAACTTTTTCCAATGTATTATCTTTATAGTTATTTTCTTTGCCAGATTTGATAAAATTAGCCAGGAAAGAGTTCTTTTGTCATTTTAAAGCCTGAGATTAGTTTTCAACTTGTCATACTGTGGCAACCAGGAATTTTAAAATAGAAGACTGATGTCAAATCACACTATTTTTCTTTCCAAGGAGGTACATTTGAAGGACAGGGGACTCTCCAACAGCCTGATTTGGAAATTAATGGAGGAAATCTCTCAAACTAGGACCTAGACCTCCTTATTCATAGTCCAAAGCTATAAGCAATGGCTCTTCCATTTTCTATCAAGAAAAAAAAAATGAATCTAATGAGAAAGCAGTTCCTAAGAAAAACCCAAGGAATTAGAAGACTGAGATTAGAATTTTGAGCCAGGAAAAAAGATCAAAGACCAAAGCTGGCAGGAGGCACATTTCAATGGTATTTGTCGAGCTCGGGAATAAAGACTCTCACTACCTCGTTTGCTTTCCCATCCGCAGCTCTATTTTCATTTATTTATCCTTTCCCATCTTTCCCTTTCTCCATGGGTTCATATTAGAGATTTTCAGTATCTATTAGTTTACAATAGAGTTGAAATTGAGAGATGCTGGTTAAGCCTATTCTTTGCTATAAAGGAATTACACATACCCACAGCATCCTAGACAGATCTTTTATAAAATTTCTTCCTAGTTTTGTAACCTCTGTTTTATGAACTTCTGTCTATGAATGTTTCTATCCCTCCAAACTAGATCTCTCTTGCTTCAGCTTAGGTGTTTCCCTTTACCTTAGGTATTTTGCTCCTTTAAACCAGTTAAGAAAACTCTAACCATGATATGAGGATCTCTAACATACAGATTCTTACCTAATCCTGAACCTTCCATTCCTCCATACTGCCTAACAAAATAAGTTCACTTCCTTAGCCTAATTTGCAAATTCTCTACAATCAGGTCCTAATGTAACTTTACAGATGGATTGCCCACAAATCTTCTGCACAGACCATGGACCACAGCCAAACTAATCTATGCTTGCTTCTCCAAAAAATATCTTATACTTTCAAAACAATATCTCCACTTCAAATGTCCTCTCTCCCCTTATGGCCTCTCATTCCTTCATTTTGAAAAGCAAATAACAACTAAACATCTCCTATTCCTATAAGGATACCAAAATGAGTCAGACGATCTTTGTCATCCAGAGTACATGGATACTAGAGCCAGTTATAGTGAACTGATTATAAGGTATTAATATATAACTGGTGTGTGGCATCAAAGTGGGTGGTATAGTAGGATTAAACTTTGTGGAAAAGGTAGCTTTTAAGAAAATCTTTGAGAAATATGTAGAATTTTGATATGAGCACTGGGAGGAAAAAGATTTCAGGCTGGGGAAACCATCTTTATGAGGTGTGTGCCAATGAGTTCCAATTCTTTGCTTTGGCTGGTGCATGGGATGCAAGAATGGAAGGCACTGGTTGTAATGCTTTGATAGGCCAAATCTTGAAGGGTTTTAGGTATCAGGCTAAAATATTTGAATTTATTCCACAAGCCTATCAAATTATTGAAACATTTTGATCACAGAAATAATGATGATCAGAAGAGGCTGTGCTATATGAAAATAGGGTGTATATATATTGGATTAGTTTCTTCAGTCTTTAGAGATTCCTTTTTGGTGGAATAGGGAGAGAATAGCTTTGATGTTAGTCTCAAGTATAAAATATTGCAAGAGCAATGATATCTATTTTACCTCCCATTTAACTTACTAGCTTGGTCTTTATAGAAGGTAGATAGATCTTGGAGACTGGTTGTAAATAGCTGGTGACTTTTACTATACCTTCTATTCTGATGTGGACTTTTTCTTGGAAAAAAATCAGCATAGCACCTGGCAAGTGGAAAAGATACAGCTATTTGACCATAGTACATTATTCCCCCTCTATGCCCATTTTCAAGGATCACCAAAAACAATTTGCTTTTGAGACCATTTTAGATTTTCTCTCTGCCCTAACATTATCATCTTGACATCACACTGGTTCATATTTTCCTGAGTGGAGTCAAAAACTGGAAGTAACAAGGTCTTTAGATGCCTTAGACACTGGCAAGCCAGAGGGAAATGCCTGGTTCCATGGATTTTATTAGGCAGGGCCCAATCAGTAAAACAAACCATGCCAGCTGTTTCAATGGAGAGAATTTGATATAGGGACATTATCTTAAGACTGACAAGGTCGGGCTGGGGCTGTAGCTCAGTGGTAGAGCGCTAGCCTAGCATGCGTGAAGCACTGGGTTCGATCCTCAGCACCACATACAAACAATAAATGAATAAAATAAAAACAAAGATCCATCAACAACTAAAAAAAATTATAAAAAAAAAAAAGACTGACAAGGTCAATAGGAAACTGAGGTGACACCAAGATAGTAATGGCAACAAACTGCTAATGCTCCTAGAGATGGGGGAAAAAACCTCCTAGGAGTTATTGGAGCAGTCATACAATACTAGAACCCAGCCCTCTGAAGAAGGGCTAAAGTCTGTTGGTGCTGGTGTCTCAGAAGCTTTGAAACTCAGAGCCCTTGAGAAACTGGGACCCAGACTACTGAGAAGGGATACTGCCTGATGGTTCTAAAGCATCAGGAGCTCCAAAGAAGGATCAAATGGAGCTGGTAGGCCTCTGAGAAAGGTGAACTGGATAACTGAGTCTGACTGGTATCTCTAGAGGATACCAGAGATATCCTCTCATCTGATGAGAGCTGAAACCAACCACCATGACTGGGTTGATGGACCATTGCTGGAATGATGTCAACGGGAGCAGTGAGCACCAAGAAGATCTAAGTCCCTTCTTCCTCTTTCAGCTTTCTGGTCTCTTTCTCACATCCCTACTGGAATAACCTAATGGGGAGCTGCTGGCAAGGAAGGAATTGTTTGCAGAGTGCCGCCATCATAGAGCAAAGTACAGAATAGGTTTGGAGACAGATGATAGACAATAGCTTCATAACCAGCACAATAGCTCATGAAAGCGGTAGCCAATGAATCTGGTTCATATTAAATATTGTGAGAAATAAAACAAACTCCTTGTTGCAGAATTTAGTTTGGGAATTCTTTCTCTTTTTTAAATATTAGCCTGGGTGAGGAATAATCCATGAAATTACTTGTCTGTATGCATCACTACAGAATATTCTCAAGTTGACATTCTCTTGCATGCCCAAGACTTTTTCACTGTTCAGAATATAGGCAGACTAATGGAACACTACTCACAATAAATAGAAATGAATTATTGATACAATGACTTGGATAGATATCAAATACATTATTCTGGGTGAAAGAAAGCAGTCTCAAAAGATTACATACTATATGATTCCATTCATATAACATTTTCAAAAAGACAAAACCATAGTGATGGAGAACAGAGTAGTGGCTGCCCGGGGTTAGAAGCTGAGACTATAAAGGGATAGCATGTGGAAATTTTGGAGGGCAGTAGAATAGTTCTGTATCTTGATTGTGGTAGTGGTAGCATTCATAGAGTTGTACTCAGAAAAAAAGTAAAACAGGAAAGGTAGAATGTGCATGGCATGTGTGTGAGAAGGTCTTTTTTGTATTTTTTAAAAGTTGGCTGTGGTGAGGTCAAGTATGACCCTGTTGATCAGGCTTTTGCCACATCTGGCCTGAGTTACCAGTGCAAAGCTTGACTGGGAGTGGAAACAAATGGGCACAATCTGCCCACCTCTGGGCTCTTCTGTTGACTCACACTGCTGGCTCCTCAGATTTGGGTGAGGGTATTTGTGCTGTTTGTCAGTTCAAAGACTCTTTCTTCCCTGGACTTCAAAGCCTGGCCTGCCTTTTCCTCACTCATGTCTTTTATGTGGGGCTAGCAACCTTTGAGGATTGATGGAGCTCAGTAGCCCTTGGCAGTGGCTCCACTAATTGGCAAAGCTGGCCACAGGGAATGAATAAGATACTCATTGGCATCAACCTCACAGTGATCATAGTCCAGTGGACCCTGTTTTGTTTTGTTCTTGACAGTACAGAGCAATTGATGTGAATAAGTGACTGGGCTGACCAGTTGGCAGGAAGTGTGCTCTGTCCTTGCCTCCCTGTGGCCCTCTTTTCCATTCACATGGGGGTTACTTTCTACAAATGCCTCCGAATATAATTTTGTTATGCTCTGCATGTTAAAATGCTTTATTAATAGCATGTGATTAAATAAAATGTCCCTGAAATTTAAAATACATAAAATTATTTTGCATTTCATTACCCTAAGAATTTTTGGCCCATTCCGGCTGAGATCCAAAGGAGAGAGATAGGCTTTTACAGTTACACACTGTTTTGGAAAGCTTTTCTTTGGGTGAAAACTGTACCATTGCCATTTTCGTTCAAGCTTTGATTACCAGGGGGCAGATTTCACATTCAAAATATCTACCAACAGAAGAAGATTCCAAAGTGAGCAAGCACATGCTCTTCCTTTCTATTCATTTATTATTTATTTATTTGTTTATTTAATTCTTTTTAGATATACATGACAGTATAGTGTACTTTGAGATATTATGCATACATGGACTATAACAGTCTAATTAGGATCCCATTCTTGTGGTTGTATATAATGTGAAGTTTCACTAGTGGTGTATTCATAAATGAACATAGGAAAGTAATTTTGGATTCATTCTACTGTCTTTCCTATTCCCATCTCTCCTCCCTTCCCTTCTTTCCCTTTGTCTAATCCAATGAACTTCTATTCTCGCTCCCCCTTATTGTGAGTTAGCATCCACATATCCACATATCAGAGAGAATATTTGGCCTTTGGGTTTTGGGGATTGGCCTATTTCACTTAGCATGATAGTCTCCAGTTCCATCCATTTACCATCAAATGCCATAATTTCATTCTTCTTTATGGTTGAGTAAAACTCCATTGTGTATATATACCACCTTTTTTTTATGTATTCATCTGTTGCTCGCTCTTGTCTGGCTTCTTTTCCCCATATCCTTTTTTGAAACTGATGTCACATGCATTGATAGTGTGTTCCCTTTTATTACTGTGTAGTAGTCCACTGTATGAATACAGTGTTCTGCAATCTGTTTATCATTCTGCTGTTAGCAGATATTTGAGGTTTTTTAAGTTATGGGGGTTGTATTTGTTGGATGTTAGCAATAAAGCTGCTATAATATCTTTATGCACTTTTTTTGGTGGACAAACTCATTTTTCTTACTTCTATATAAGAGGGAATTAAAGGGTAGACATATGTTTAAGGTTATTAAATACTGCCAGTCTCCAAAGTTGTTCTGCCATTTTACACTCCCCTTAGCAACTGATGAAAATTCCAATTGCTCTACATATTTACCAACACTAGGTATTATTAATCTTTTTCAATTTATCCCCTATAGTATACTCTAGTGTATCATTGTGGTTTTCATTTGAATGTCTTAATGGATAAGAATGGTGAGCACCTTTGTATATGCCTATTGGACTTGGTTGTGTGTGTATATTTATATAAATATATATACATGTATATTTTCTTTCTTTTTTTGCAAAATGCCTCTTAGGAGAATTGAAAAATATTATTTAGAAAAAGCAGACCTATCAAAGATAAGGGGATGTTTCACAGGCCTGAATATTTGGGCCTTTTGATGTTTTAAATAGATATGAATGTATGAAATAATTCAAAAAAGAACTCCCTTCCCAAATGTCTCCCTTCCTAACCCATGACCATTGTCCAGAATTCTACTTTAGTGATTTGTTCACTTAGGCTTTCCATGAAGGGTTCTCAGCACCTTCATAGGGGTGCATCTGTGGGCTTCTTTCTAGTCTCACAGCTGACTGGGTATGCAGTAGGAAGGGTTTGGGCACTTAGGCAGGAGGTGGCATGTCAGGTGAGAATGCATTCAGGCCCTTTGAAGAAGCTGAAGGTCCTGACAGCCTGGGAGGGAGTGGTAAAAAAGGACAAACTTGGAAAGGAAAGAAAGGCTTAGGATAGCAAAAGCATAGGATGTCCCTTAAGCTTCTATGTATCTCATTTTGCCCCCATGGTTGTTCACCTTGGTGAATGTTGGAGTTGAAAAGAGGAGAAGAAGGAAGCACAGGATGAATTTAAAATGTTACTAAATGTATTTGGAACTCAAAGCACTGTGCCAGCCAGTGGGAGACATTGAGATACTCTCAAAGGAATAAAAGTGCTACATCATCATAGTAACAAGAGTGACGTGAAGAAGGCATTGCCAGATTTCTTTAAGCCTTTGAGAAAGATCAAAGCAGTTCATATTGATGTATAACACATCCACACACACTCCTGTGTAGAAGAATCTGAGGCAGATGGAAGCTCCTCCATCTCACAGATGGGCCATAGTATGCGCACAAATGCAGGGACTTGGTCTAAGGACAAATAAACCCTGTGGTAAAGTGACAATAAGAGCCCATATGGTCTCACTAGAAACCCAATGTGGATTTCAATGAACATATTTTCTCTAAGGTTTTGCTCCTGTATCCAAATGTAGTGCAACACCTAATCTCTAGTAAACATTTCTCATGTTTAAGACAGCATGATAGTAATAAATCAGCTCTGAAAGTTGACTGCTATAAATGCCATGTGGTATCAGTTAGATCACAAACCAAAGCCAATTTTCAAAACATTTCCTGCTGGAATACCCACAACATTTTAACAGATGTCTTTTGGAAAGTTTCAAAGCCAAATAAGCCCCCATCAGCATACAAAATAAAACCCAAAAGAAAGTAAAATATGGAGTGGAGAGATTATTTTTTCTTCTAGCTTTAAGAGAAAGATTGGGGAAATCTTGAAATCTTTGGAGAAATACATGTTCATAGCCACGAAAGTGAAGAAATGAACTCTTCTCACACACATACCACAAGAAAGATTAAAGGCACACGCTTTTAATCCCAGTGGCTGGGGAGGCTGAGACAGTAGGATCACAAGTTCAAAGCCAGCCTCAGCAATGGTGAGGCACTAAGCAACTCAGTGAGACCCTGTCTCTAAAAAAAAAAATACAAAATAGGGCTGGGAATGTGGCTCAGTGGTTGAGTACCCCTGAGTTTAATCCCTAGTACCCCCCAAAATTAGTCTGTCTCTGAATGAACAATAAGATCCATTTAAATAGAAACCATAAAAATAATTTAGTTCATACAAGTTTGATTAGCATCCAGCTTTTCCTAACAGTATCCATCAGCACCTGCTAAAGAGTGGCATACTGGGCCAAGCAGAGATGCCCTGAGGTAACACTTATCACCCTCTTGCAGTCTTATTTCTCATTTAATTTAGAAAACATAGTCTATGAACTGATTATTGTATTCATCATAGAAAAATCCAATCAGAAATAATCAGAGCACTTTTATTTCCTTTGACCAAACACCCAGGAAAGAGGACACTTTAAAATACTATGCTAAGGCAGTTACTAATTCATGGCAGAAATAAAACCATAACACATTTCAATATTATAAATGGAAATCTGCAGACCATCTGCACAGTGACTCAGATGTTTGTATCTAAGTAGAGGAACTGATGAACACAGTCATTCTATATCCATGCTGAAAGTACTCACAAGCTAGAGGTTGGAGCTATTATCAAAATACTAGAGAGGCTGATTAGTTGATGAGGAATTTGCTATGGAATGGAACCCAAGGAGACCATGACTCAATCATAGTGACCAAAAGGTCTACACTAACTGTCTGGGTTTAGTCATGATGATCTCACTCATTTCCAGGTGTTACTTCATGCTAGTTTAATTCTGTGGGCAGGTTTCTTAAATGAATAAAAAATAAAACCCACTTCTCACCCCTCATAACTGGAAAAATGCTCAACAGGAGAGCTGACTTAGGAGATTTAAAATGAAGTACCAAAATTTACATATCAATATTAATATCATTCATGTTTTCTGACCGGTAGTAATTTCTTGCTGTATAAGTTTTTGAAAATCCTTTCATGAGACACCAAAGCCTTTGGTTTCTTTGAAGCATATTCCTTTTCCATGTAAGCTTTACTTTTAGGTTCCCTATTTCCATGAGTTTTCTCTCTAGTTTACATACCCCAGTGTCTTACTTGAGACCTCTACATCATTACCTGTGAGTGATTTTTAGGAGAAAACCAGGGTAGTGTCTGAATTCAGGTCAAATCTAGCACATCTGTTGAAATGGTCACTTTCAGTGAGGAAGCCATAGACTCTATAGAATCATTAGTTCTTTTTTTTTTTTTTTATTTTTTATAAATGTCTTTATTTTATTGCTTTGTATGTGGTGCTGAGGATCGAACCCAGGGCCTCACGCATGCGAGGCAAGCGCTCTACCACTGAGCTACAATGCCAGCCCGAATCATTAGTTCTTAAATAAGATTTATGCCAAAGTTAACTGGGCCCGAGGAGATGACATTTGCTCTGCTTGAAAAAATAAATGAGTAACTCTGTCAGCTAAAACTTAAAAACTTAAGATAAAAGTAGACCTTGAGTACTCCCCACCCAAAATGCATGTTTGATATAGACTTAAGAATAACTAGGCTCAGTAGCCATCCATACTGAGCCTCTGATGGAACCAAAGGTTGTTTGTGGTCTCCTGTCTCTGCTTTCACCTATCCCTTAGGTGATTTGCTATTAGCTTGTTCCTGAGACCTTGAGATGCCTTTTACTTTATTTGAGTTTCTCATCACCATTAAGACACACACATATGGTATCATCCAAGAGCACAAATATTTTGGTGAGCTCTTAAAATGAGGGAGGCGCTTTGCTGGCATCATAGAAGACTGAAAGGGAAAATTCAATATGGCTTCTCTAGGAATTCACAATCTACTAGATAAAAAAGGTACATCCAGGGATAATTCATGTTACATTAAAGGCATGCTATAGGGTAAGTACTATAAAGGATGCCTAAGCAAATCCAAAGCTTGTATGGTTTAGTGTTTAAAAGTTTCAATGCCCTTCTGAGTAGTAGATCCAGATTATTCTCCAAACAAGACTGGGACATAATGTTTAAGGTTCAGTACAAAATGAAAATGCAGGGTCTCTTACTCACAAATTAAGAATTTCAAGATAGTGACAGCAGGACATTAAACCAAGTGTGGGGGCCTTCTGACTATGGGGCCCTGTGGGACTGCATAGGACACATGCTCATGAAACTGGCTGGTCTAAATATAATCTGTAAGGGAGAAGCAAATTTGAGCAGTCTAGAGGAAATTATACATAGGAAATTTTCTTCCAAGTAGTTCACAGAAAAGTAAAATTACTCTAAGGAAAAAAAAATAATTTGTTCTTTCCCAAATTAGCAAATGGGGTTGAGACCTAAAAGATGGAAACTTTATGATCTGCAAAGGCATTTTCATATATATATATATATATTTCACAGCTGCGAAGTAAGGAGAATAATAATAATAGTTGTACTGGTAGCTTACACTAACATATAGAGCTTATTAAGTGTCAGGAGTCTTCTAAACACATTACATATATTTACTTATTCAATCCTCAAAATAGCCCTGGAGGGTAAATGCTCTTATTTTCCTATCTTACTACAGATAAAGAAACTGACCTTAGAGAAGCTGACTAACTGCACCTGGTCACACAGAAAATGAGCCAGGTAGCCAGGATTTGAACTCAGGAAGTCTGGCTCCAGAGTCTGTGTTCTTAGCTGCTATTTATGCTACCTGGGAAGGTTGGAAGGAAGGACACACAGATGGAAGGGAGATACCCAAATATATTCATTCATGAATATCATAGATTTGGCCTAACCAAGATATACTGTGTTGACGTTGTTAATTTTTTCCTTTTTCTTTTTTTGCGTTGTTTCATGTTCATAGTTTAACAGCACCCGTTCGCCCTCCCCCACTGAGTGTTGCCACATGGCCCCATGGAGTAGAAAGGTATTGATTCTGAGAACATTCCTATGTAGCCCTATCCTGCTGTCTTCAGAAGCTCTCCCTTTCTTCTAACTTTATTGCAAACTCTCTTCTTTCTAACTAATAGTTGTTCTTTTAAATCAATTTCAAGAGCGGTATTTTCCTAACTTGAATTAAACAAAATATAATGGAGACAGCTTAGCATTGGAGTTTTCCCCTACTTACTGCCCCCCTCCGAGTTGCAATTTGAGGCTCTGTTCAACACGAGCAACGCCTACTGGCTGCTGCTGCTGCAGTTTCAAGGAAAGAAATTCCAACTTGCCCTATATTTATCAGAACTGTAAAGTTTCAGCTTTTCAAATCAAAAACAGAGAACAGGACAAAAGGATTCTCTGGCAGTCAATTGTCCCTGTCACCATTAAATGAAAGTGCTTTTGGCTGCTGGTCAGAGCCAGTAGTCAGGTCACTATCCTTTAGTCCTTTCCAGGTCCATTGTTATTCAAGGAAGGAATCGCCTACCAAATGAGGCCTCTGGTGGTGGGGGTGTCTCTCAGCTCTGCTCTTCCGTGCTTCAGCCCTAACCCCCACTCCTCTCTTTTTGCATGCACCAAACTTTTTTTTTTTCTTTTTTGGAAGTTACCTAGGAAACAAAGTCTTTTGTGCTCCAACTTTATTTGAGCTATTCGCTTCTCTGGGAATCTGCACAAAAGCTGAAGAGAGAAAGAAGGTTGCAATATTTTATTAAAACGTTCATGGCGAACACATTTTTCCCAAGGGGGGCATCATATCCTGTTGGGTGTGTTGGGGGGCTTTGCAGAAACCTCGGATAAGGTAAGTAAATAGTGGGGGTTAGTTTAAACAAGTGATTCTAGAATCCATTCTTTAAGGGGACTTGAGTATAGCTCATTTGACAATAGATGAAATCCTGAGTCAGCAGGGCAAGGTATTTCCAAATGTGAGGACAACTTTTTTAAATGATCCTGATTTTAGAACAGAATATTATTATATACTGGAAGAGAATACTAGATATATAGAACAGAGTGTTATTTAAACCTTACTGGAATAAGAGGAAAAAGTATTTCTTTTATACAGCTATCTACCTTCCTCCAAATCGTATAGAGAAATAAAACTAGGTTCAGCAGTGAAAACTGGGTCTTTTAATAATCTAGTTTAGAAATTCAACCCTGAAATCAAAACTGGGATGGAGCCTTTTTAATAACCTGGGCCAGGAGCCCAACCCTGAAAATAGAAGTTAGGCAATATTAATATTGATCAAAGGTTTGAAAGGAGAATTTTCAAATGTCATATAGAAGTCAAAACCTCTAACTACATAGCTGGAAGACAAGTTTTGCACAGCCAAGCTGAAAAAAAAAACTAGGACTGTTTTACTCTTCCAAATTTGGAAAAGAAAGCTACTTGAATCTTTTTCCTCAGTAATAGCAATTGTATTTCCTCATTGCGGGGGGAGGGGATCTCTTCATCTTTGCTTTTTCATGTGTATACAGTGTTGATAAACCTGAGTTTTAAAAATATTACTCACAAAAGCTGTCCTCCTGCACTGAAATTAACTTCTTGTATTTTAATGGCCTCTCAGATTAGGCTGGCTTATCCTTCAGGTGATGTGTCTCCTGACTCCAGATTTTCTGGCATATTTTCTGAGCCTTTGGCACATCTTCCTTTGATCCTAGTCATCTAGAGGTCTCAAGATTTTTGATAGGAATTTGTGGCAAGATAAAGAGCCAGAAAGGAAATCTATTTTTTCCTGAATTAGAGACAGTTTTCTTCAGTTTGAAATTTAGGACTTTCTGACTACCTTGTCTCTCTTCTTAATTTCATTTCACTGAAGAGCATGTTCGTTTGACCCATGTTTTTCCTTATGTGTCGCTTCACTATTGAAATAATACTTTCAAGTAGTTGTGCTTACTAACTTTTTCTTCCTTTGTACTAAAAGCATATTTCTGACCTCGATTTTTTCTTTTTTCTTAACTATGAAATTCCTTATATGTGTGCTTGTGCATAAGCTGTGATGGCTGAATCTGAATGTACTTCATTTGCAGTCTCACCCCCCAGAGGACGAAGATACGGATGTCATGTTAGGGCAGAGGCCGAAAAACCCAATACACAATATCCCCTCTACACTGGACAAGCAGACCAACTGGAGCAAAGCACTACCTCTCCCAACGCCAGAGGAGAAGATGAAACAAGATGCCCAAGTGATTTCTTCTTGCATTATTCCCATCAATGTCACTGGTATCGTTCTGTTTTTTTCCCCCTTTTAGGGGCAGTTGGGTCAGAATATTCTGTGTATTAAATCTGTGCCTTAGGGCTAGGCATTAAGAATACCATTTTGTAAACAAGTAACACCTTTTTTTCTTCAAAATGCAACCCAGGAGATGCTCAATAGGCTTTTGTCAGGTTTGGAACATCCATTTGCATATGTTCTGCTGGGACTACTTGTTATGTAAATGATAGACAGTTTCTTTTTGAAAAAAAAAAAAATCACCACATAGCTCTTTGGCCCTAGCTTACTGAAATAATGGAGAAAGCAACAGTGATTAATCATATGATAATGATGTGTGGCACCCAAGAAAGAAAACAACATACCCCAGGTTTCTAAAACAGCAAGTAAGATCCTGTTGACCAACTAGAAAAATCTGTTTTCATGCTTCCTTTGATGAAGGTAGGCTTTAAAAAAAAGACCATTTAGATTTCTGTATTAATTTTTCGAGATTTTTGACCTAAATACATAAATGAACACTAAATTCTATTTTATAACCAGCAAGCCTGTCTTCCTTTTGCTTTCTGCTTTCCTCCTCCTGGGTATGAAAATTAGTCTAGGTAGAATGAAAGTCTAGCTGGAATTTTCTTCAAAGTTTTTTTGACAACAATTGTGAATTCCAGAACTGGATCTCATCATTTTAAATTGTAAGTCAAATAATGATATAAATATTCTAACTTTCAAAGATAGAAATTAAATGATCTATCCACTGGGCTTTTTTTAATCATCTCTAGTAGTGCATTTTTATTTATTTGTTTATTGAAATTTTCAAAATAGTCATGTTATGACTGATTTTCATTTTGATGCCTTGTGACAAAAGATTGAATGTCCCTTGAGATGCATTTTGGACATAGCTATTATTAACCCCACTCAAATTTCTCTCACATAGAGTGGGAAGCAAATAGACCAGGTATTTGGAACAGATATTATTTTCCTCCAGAAAAAAACAAAGGAGTTCTAGTTGATTGGCCAGTTGTGAGCCAGGAGTTAATTTTCCTGATGACCTATTCAACTTGTAGGACAAATTATTCTAAAGATGTGCGCTTATTTGATCTCCATAATCTAAATGGGATGTATTAGGGCTTTGGCACCCTTTTAAACTAATTTTCAGTTCTGGGAACATCTGATGATTAGCAGCACCTGCTCCCTTCCTGGCACTGTAAGTAAAATCTTGTTTTCAAATTCAGTCCTGTGATTATGGGCCATCGTCTGTGATTAGGAAAAAAGGAAGATTTCTCCTTCTGCTTTATTTTAGGAACTCCCAGACTAAAGCCTAGATTAGGTATTGATTTCAAGAGCTTTAATGAGGATGTCGTTATTGCTGTCCACATAGCACAATGTCTGTGCCTGTATACCACCTATTCTATAATTGTTAAGAGCGAAATGAAGCATTTTAAATTTTGATTGGAACTAAGATAGGAAAATTTCATTAGTATAAATTATCTGATATTATTGTAATTATTCATCATGTAATACAGATTTTTCAAAGTGAATTCTAGAAACTATTGGCTCTGTGATGTAAGCAGAACTCAACTGCTTCATTATATAGCTGAACAAAGATTGCATATGCCATCCCCATGCTTAACAATCAGGATATAGGATGAGATGACCAAATTCCAAAGCACGGCATTTTGGCTGTTTGAGGTGAAGCTCACTCTGAAAAATTCAATGTGCATGCCTGTGCCAGGAAGAGTTTGAGCTCCTCACCTCCCATCTCATTGTTCTAGTTTTGATAGGACTGCATGTAGTGTTGATAATGTGAGTAAAGAGAAACTAATGAGCATCAAGATTGGTCCTCTGTACTTATAAAGACAAAGAAACAAATGGCATAAAGATTGAGAATTCAAACTTTACAGTTGGAACAGAAGGTGGATCCATTCAAGTGCAGAACTGGGGACTGCCCTATATGTTTATTTCATATTGATAGGACAGCTGGTGCTAAACCAAAAAGCATCCAATTTAGTCGAAGAAAATAGAGTTACATGATGATTTAAGAAAAAAAATCCAGTAAGCTGCTCTGTGTGTGTGTGTGTACGCACGCTCCTGCACAACTAGAGGGGAAGATTTTGGGCACAGGAGGTGGAGGGGGAAAAGACTCACAAAGACGCTTTTAATGAAGAAATGGGTCAGGATATGTTAGCTGAACTAATTCAGGTTAACATTTTGGCTTCGAATCTACTATGCAAAGGTATCCATTTCAGAGAGCCCAGAAATAGACCAGTAAATAATAGTAACCAAAGGTTATAAATCCTTAAGGAGCCGTTTCTGTGTGAGAGTGATTTTTTTATGTCTTTTTCTCTTTTCTCTCTTTTGATTTTTCTCCTTTGCTTGTTACTTTTGGCAGTGCAAGCTGTTATGGAGAGCAGCATTTAGAAGTAAAGCTTAATGTACTGCAGCATAATTTAAATAAGAGCTGAATAAGGACTCCCTTATATTTGTTCACAGGCTTAATCCAAACTCTTCCCTCACTTCCAATCAATAAATATCACTGTGTTCCAAGCAAATGAAAATTTGTTTGCCATTTCTAAAGGCTAATGAGACCTATTTTGTGGGTTGCAGGAGTTGGTTTTGACAGAGAGGCTAGTATACGCTGCTCTCTTGTTCATTCACAATCTGTACTACAGCGGAGACGAAAATTGAGGAGGAGGAAAACCATCTCGGGTATCCCCAGAAGAGTTCAACAAGAAATAGGTGTGGTATAAAAATGCTAATGGTTTCTGTCTAGTGCAGATTATGAGGAGATGAAATGGAAACCAGCCTTCAACCAGCTTTCTTAAAAATACTAAATATTTTAACTGGTAGAGGTTTGGAAATGGTGTGTATTTGTTTTGTATTCAGCAAGCCAGATGGTATTACTTTTTAACTCTGTTCTTGACTGTGAAGGTTTAACCTTATAGATGTGGGCATGTACATTCAAGTCATATTCATTATGACTAAAATGTAGTATTTTGCTAATTTTTAAATTTTAAGGAAGAAAAAATAAATTTTTAAGAATTTTTAAGGTAGAAACTGAATAAAAAGTAACACGATTCAATGTTAGATATTTTTGGAAAATTGTAACTTCATTTGAAGAGAGATATACTTTTATAGCATTAATTATTTTAAAAAGTAACAAATATACTCAAATATCGAATATTGAAAATATGGTACCCTTGGTGACACCTTTCTAGTCTGTTTAATGTATTTAGAATATCTCTGCCTAGTCTTTTAAAAATCATTATTATGGTAGCATCTCTTGCAAATAAGATTTTTATTTCTTCTAACAAAGTTTATGATTTTTATTTTATTATGTTTATATTACAAAATATAAAGTAGTATCCAAGAAGATAAAGTGTACTTCAGTTAAAAAATGTAGTCATTTTGGGGGGCAAATTAATGTGGTAGTAGAGACATCATAAGATATGAAAGCATATCTTCTCTTAGTACGCACATATATAAATGTGTATGCATTTATTTTTATATAGATGGAGAGAAAAAGAAGGACAGAAATGGACAGAGAGAGAAAGCATTTTAACTTTCTCCTAATATTGATTTTTTATTTTATTTTTATTGATTTTTTTCCATAAGAGAAACTTACATGCCAGTACACAGATCTGTGGATATCTCTTCATTAGTCTGTTGCTGTATTTAATATCTCACTGTGCTTTCCATGTGCCCTAGATTCTGATGAATCACCAGTGGCCAGGGAAAGGAATGTGATTGTGCACACAAACCCAGACCCCTCCAACACTGTCAACAGGAGGTCCGGAACCAGGGACTCTGAGTGCCAAACTGAGGATATTCTAATTGCTGCCCCATCCAGAAGGAGAATCAGGGCTCAAAGAGGTCAAAGCATTGCAGCTTCCCTTTCTCATTCCGCTGGCAACATTTCTGCACTGGCAGACAAAGGTGACACCATGTTTACTCCAACAGTGAGCAGCCGTACAAGATCTCGGAGCCTTCCTCGGGAAGGTAATAGAGGTGGAGATGCTGAACCCAAAGTTGGTGATAAACCCTCAACATATGAAG
>PVHX01026572.1:0-20634 GCA_004024805.1 Geosciurus inauris
GCTCTTTAAAATCCCCCCCCCCCACCCTTTGCTCCCTTGGCATACTTCTCTGGCTCACCTCCTACTTCTCTGACCTCCACACTGCCTGCTCTCTTCCTGTTCCTACAGTCCTCCAAGATAACTTTTCCACTTTTTCCACAAAAGTCACTACCCCTGCAGCCCACAGAAATCCCTCGCCTCAGTCTCCCATACCACTGAGCATCACACACTTTCCTTCCTTGAATCTCTGCTCTTATCTCTGTACATCAACTACCTTACCTACTTCCGTGGTTTCAATTACTGGAATTATGAGTTGATTCCCCAAACAAAAATTTCCATTCTGGACTTATCACTTGAATATGTATCTCCTACTTTCAGCAGACCACAGGATGTCTGTAAGTGGCCAGCTTTCTATCACTCACAACTCAGCCTGGCTCATCATTTCCAAAGGGAACTGCCCCTCGAAGACTGCTCTTGTCTCCCTGGAAGGAACTTGGGATTGCAGAAAACAGAAAGACTCACTGAGACTTTGCAGAGTCACACTTACCAGGTGGCTACCCTTCCCAAGAACCAATTGCCAAAATAGTCAAACTTAAGATCTACCCCCCATGCTACAGCTGTGTCCCCTTATCCATGGGGGATTAGTTCTGAGACTCTCCCAACCCCAGTGGATGCCTGAAACTAAAGATGAATTTAATGCCTTTTCAATGTTAACGAAGCACTTATCACACACTGTGGTTGTAACTTTGGCAGTCTGAGGTGTGACAGCAAAACTGGTGTGAATTTCCTTTTCCTTCTTCACAATTTCATGGGTGGAAAATTGGTTCTCACTATAGATCTTGGCAACCTCAGCATACAGATTCTTTTTCTTTCCTTACATAGAAAACTTTCGCCTTTTCATTTAAAGGAAGCCTTTTATGGCTCTCTTTTGGCATTGTCATTGTCATTGTCATTGTTGAATTGTCAACATTGCTACTCTTATTCTTTGGGGCCATTATTAAGCACAATAAGGGTCACAAGCACTGCGATACTACAATAATGGATAAATGATAAGGCTGCTAAATGATGACCAGGTGGGTAGCACATACAGTATGGATACGCTAGACAAAGGGACAATTCGCATCCCAGACCAGAACAGATGGCATGACATTTCATCCCACTATTCAGAACAGCTCATGATTTAAAACTTACGGATTGTTTATTTCTGGAATTTTCTATTTAATGTTTTCAGATCACCATTGATCTTGGGTAACTGAAACCACAAAGTAAAACCACGGCTAAAAGGGGGAACGGGACTCATGTGCTATTCAATCATCTCTCTTGCTTCCCTGCAACTAGGAAGGTCTCCTTTCCATCATCTCCTTGTTTTTGTCTCTGCCCTTTGAACAACTCCCAGGCCCATTGAACATCTTTCTCTTCCTCCACATTTATCCTTTAAGAGCACAAGCTCACGTTTCACTTAGGCAATAAAATTTTCTACCATCAATGAAGTCCACAAACATCTGTCTCCTCTCTGTACTCCTATAGCCATGGTCAGACCACGCCACTTAAACAGAATCTCCTGTTCCATGCTGGTTGCTTTTAGCTCCACAACTTGACGATAAGCTTCCTAAGGGCAAAACTAACCCTGCATTTGTTTATTCCTAGCACAGTACTCAGAATGGAGTCTGGGATGTCTGGTTAATAGTACATCTTCTTTGTAGAAGTCATCTTAACATATATGTAATCACAAAAGACCCAATAATCCAAATTCTGAATACACAACTTGATTACTTCATTAGTTTATGGTTTATGATATTAGATATATTATTCCTCATTCCAAAATTCTTAAAGGTATGTCTATAGAGCCAGCCATCTATCCAGCCACAGGTCAGTGCAGCGAAACTCCAGAAAGCCAAGCAAATTCCTAAATACAAGCCTATAGGTAGGAACATCAGATCAGATATCGACTGTATGAAAGTGAGCTGGGCTTCTGCTTTTTGGGAAGGGTTATCAAAGCCATGCTCACGGCACAATAGAAAGATGGCTACTGGGGTTCCCAAACTTATGTTGGGTAGTTCTAATCGGCAGAACATTAATCTAAATATCAGTAACCACAATAATTCAAGGCTGCACAGACCCAATAGGAAAACTAAACTTGGGCAGATGATTTATTTGCACCTGCAAGCTTGGGAACACAGCTAGAAGCAGGCACAGGCCTTAGGTGTTCTTCGATACAGCTCCGTCTACATGAGTACTAATAACACATTACCATGGCTCTGCTCCTGTGGCAGCTGCCTACAGCGCCAGGAAACCTCAAGCCACTCTCTAGGATGGAGGAAATATGCCCTCTCCAGCAACTCCTCCAAGCAGCTTTCCAGGGTGATGGGGAAGCCCGGAAAGGGCGAAGTGAGAGGAGCTTTGCTCAGGAACGGGACCCAGCAGGCACCTCCAAATGACTCAGTGAAGAGTGTTTTCCTATCAGCAGGGAAGAGTGCCATGTGGTGGGCTCACGCTCACGGCTCACGCTGGCATGAGGCTCTGGAATGGGCACAGGACAAAACAAACGAGGGCTGCCCTTTACAGACCTGTTAATAGGGCAACACACAGAGAGATGAACGCATGTGTGCGTGTGCACTGGCTAGCTGGCTCGCAAGCACTTACACACTCACCAGCACAGGCTTGGGTTCCTCCCTTGGTCATTAGCATAAGTAGCTTTTCAAGTGGAGGAGAGCAGGGGATCCCTGAATAAAGCAGGAATGGATGCTGGAAGGTGGAGCCATCAGCAAGGGCATGAAGACAGGCGGCCACTGCAGATGCAGAGCAGCACACAGGAGGTCCTACTTGCGGCCTGGGAAGGGTGTTCTTCAGAGCCGTCCTCGGGCTGTGTGCTAAGCCTCCCCTGACCTTCCGACTCAGAGGGCACGATGTAGACAGTGATCCCATCAAAGAAATTCCCTCCTCAGTGACTCATTTTACTCAAGGGAAGATTTGAGAAACCTATTTCATACTGGGAAGTCGTCAAATCCTAGAGGCCTACAGAGCTATCTCCAATTTCAATTCTCTATCTTATGGGGATGCAGAAGAGCAGCCAAAAGCCACCTCCAGGACCTATGGGGGTCAAGATAGACTGGAGGGAGCACTGGTTCTGTGGGTCCTCTGAGTCTGTCTGTGAGACTTCCCACCAGAGCATAAACCCACCTGGGAGGGAGAGGGTGGTGAGGGGAATAGGTAACAAAACATAACCACCTGTCCTGGTCTTCTCTGCTTCTTCCCCCAATCCACATGCAGATTCTGATGCTCATTATTGACACTGTTACTTTTAATCAAGAAAAACATGTTGAGACACATTTACCACTGACCACTTCAAAGAGTAGCCTTGGCAATTAGGCAAAACAACAAAGGAACATTTCTTCTTAAAAGTGTAAGGATCTGAGTATTCACACTTAACCTCCCGGGAGCCACCCTGAGAACCAAGCAACTATAGATAATAACTGCACCCTCACAAGCCCACCAAAGGTAGCACAGATGGTCTTCCTCCTCTTGCTGCTCCCAATGCTGCTTTTGGACCAACACAGCTAGGAAGAATCGCCAAGGCCACGTTAAGTAGTGCTTGGATTAATTATGCTTGAAAGTCTCTTATCTGAGCACGGCTAAGACCAAACAATTGAGTTTGGGAATGAGTGTGGTTACATATTTTTCCTTAATGGCTTCCTGAACACCCTGGTTAGGTCTTGTCCCAGGGGGGAAATTGCCAGTTCGAGTCATAAAACGTGATCAATGTAGATCAAGACCCCGTGCTAAGTGTCTAGGATGAGAGAGGAGAAACATTGTTTATGCAAACACGCAAACATACAAAAAATGCATGTTATAAAGAACTTCCAGCTCCTTCCTAAAGCCACACCCACACTCCTTTCGCCCCTTGACTTCTCTGCTCATCCCACCAAAACATCCAACCAGTAATTCTAATCTTGGAAGGAGCCAGAACAAGAGAAAACTTCAGAAACTGTTTCCGTAGTTTCAAATTCCCATATCAGGCCAGAGTAGGATTGGGAGAAATCAGATCTGGTTGGTTAATGGAGCCAACCTCTTTGGCCTCAATGATACAGAGGCTACTGGGATTCTGGCCCTACTGGTCTTTTAAGCTCCTGTATGTAATGCAGATTCCCAAACTCACTGGCTGCTCTAATGATTTGCATTCGTTCACACCGCAAACATTTACTGAGTGCCTACGGTATACACAGCATCCCTCCTACTGACTCCCACTCACTCACTCACTGCTGGTAGAAGTGGCCCAGCACTTCCTGCGGCCACTGGGCCTCCCACTACATCACACTAATCTAGGTTATCACTTCCCCACAATCCTGAACCCTCCGGCTCCAATGTCAGAACCTGTCTTTCTATTCAGCAGGTATGGTCACAGTGATCCGATCCCACGATGTTTAAAAGTGTGGCTCTATGGTTGCATAGAGGGCTTAGCAGGCTGAGCAGCTGTCCTGAGACCCTATGGTGCTGGAGAATACTGAGCTCAAGACTCTGGTTCAACTCTACCAGTCCCCTCAAAGGTCCATCTCAGGGTCTCATCTTCAACCCACACAGGATCCATCAAGTAAAGGAACCTTAGTGATCTTTGAAACTGACCACTGCTTAAAAGATTCCCCCTCCCACCCTGGGATGAAGGACATGCTGTCCTACAAATACCAATGATAAACTGCCAGAACCACCAAACTGGCCTATACACAAGCCTTTCTTCTATTCTTTGATGTTGTCAAGTTGACAAGACAGGATATGATTTAATTTCAACTGGTTCCTCTTAGGTGACCCAACAGGTTTCCCACATCCTCACTTGCCCTTTGTATTCTCATTGTGATTTCCCTGGCCGTGGTTCCTCTTTAGGCTGGGCCTTTTGACTTTACGGACTCCACAGACATAAGCAGCAGAAAGTTCTGGGGGCCGTGGACCACCTCCCCCGTCTTATCAAGAGGTGTCAAGGTTGCTTTCTTTTAAGCTCCACCAAGAGGGGGATCAGCCCAGCTTTCACATGACCCAGCACTGCTTTCATACAGCCTCTTCTCATGATGTACTGGGACTTAAGGTGAATAACACAGAGAGGATAGTTGTCCTTCATGGACTTATAATTGGAACTCAAAGTCTAGGAATGAAAATGAACCACCTCGGAGAAGTCTATTCAGCACCCTTAGCTCAGCTCCAAGTTGTCCTGTCTCCTCCCCAAGCCCAGCTGGTTCCCTGTCACAGGTCAGTGACAGGGAAAAATCCATCTCCACATAGGTCAACAGGAGAAGCTAGAAATTCGAGGATTCCTCTGGTGTCTATTCGTAGGTAACACAAAGGAAAGTTTAAAGCCACACTGGCATGTGCAGATCACACAGAAATTCTACCAGCCCCAGAAGGAGAAAAAAAAAAAAGCCCTGTGAAGGCTTTCAAACTACTGACACGTGGAGAGGGAGGATTCAGAAGAAGTGAGGGGAAAAGAAGCAGAAGGGAGAAGAAAAGAACTAGGAAATTTTTTTTTTAAGGAAGTCTCTTAAGCATTCATTCCCAGCCCTTTCAGCCACTGGGATGGAAAGTGTTACTCAGCGGCAAGGCCTCTTGCTAATTGTGGGTTTTTATTTTTATTTCCTATTACCCTCTCGCACGCCTGATGAGATTATTTTACCGGAACTGACACAGCTGGAAGCAGCAGGCATACGTGGAGCCTCTGAGGAGGTGATGCAATTTCATTTTCATTGATCAGAAATCAGCAGGGCAGTAAGTGATGGGAAATTCCATTAGAAGAAAACTCACAAGCCATGAGCCTCAACTTCCTAGCCACACCCAGGACCCCCCCCCACCCCCCAGGTCTTGTCTTCCTCTGGACCAAGTCCACACAGAGCACCAGATTGGAAGTGCTTTCCTCAAAATGGCAATAGAAGGACAAATGCCACACTCCTGCTGGCTTGGCAGAGTCTGAGCGGGACAGTGCACCAAGAGGCCTCCCTGAACCAACGGGGGCACTTAGCTCTTCTCCATGGCCTACAGAGAAGTGTCCCAGGGACCCAGAATGGGATTCCTTATCACCAATCCCCACAGCCCAGCACAACCCAGGCTTAAAGGATTCCTTTCCAAGTGTCAGCAAACAAGAAAAGAGGAAGCACCAGCTATACATATGTTCCCCAACAGAGATGACTCTGAAGGCTCCTACCACTTACTGAGTGCCTACTGTATGCTAGCCTCTCTGCTAGGTGCTCCGCCTGTACACATTCCAGGCTTCTTCTAGCCTTCTAGAATGAATGTTCTTCTCTCTTCAGACAGATTAGGAAGCCAAGAGCCAGGAAGGGGAGGGAGAGAGACAGCTGATATCAATGCCTTACTAAGGAACACCACCAATGCCCACCAAGAGCTAAGCAAGGCTGAGAATGAACAAGAGGGCTCATGCTAGAGTCTTAAGAGAAGACGAAGTTCTGATGAACTTGGCTGGGTTTTCTGGAGATGTCAGATTGAATCATCCTCCTCTATTGCCCTCAACACTCCAAGAACAGCACCCTCTGTGGGCAGGGCTAAAACCACAGGTGACCTCTTCAGAATGCCTAGAATGGCTACTGTTTTAGCAGTTAAGATCCCCTCCAACTATATGCCCAGTAAATATTGCTTCACTCATCAAAGGATTACAGAAAAAACAGCAAGGAGCCACTCTAAATGACAGATTCTACAAAAAACCATGGACCAGCTAGGTGGCTCACCAGACCACCATTGGCCATTTTTCCAGATAAAAGGTAGAAGAGAGAAGCAGGCCACAGTCGGAAAACTAATACTTCTTCGAACAACCTCTCACCACAAAAATGGAAATTTTTAAATGCATTAGCCCTGACCATGTCCCAAGCCAAAAACTATTAGTAAACTTCTGTTGAGCACCTCATCAGTGGCTCAAGGAAGCACAATACAGAAGACATGGAGCTGGGCATGGCTGCTGTCATCCCAGCAACTTGGGAGGCTGAAGCAGGAGGATTACAAGTTTGAGGCCAGCTTCAGCAATTTTTAGCAAGACCTTGTCTCAAAATAAAAATAAATAAATAAAAAGAGCTGGGGATGTAGCTAGGTGGTATAGCACTCCTAGGTTCAATCCCCTGTACCAAAGAATAAAATAAAGTGAAACAATACAATAAAATACATGGACTGGGCCCCAGTGAGCTTGCAGACTAGGTTGAGAATCAGAACACCTAGCACACAGTCATCATCGGTACTACTTATACGAATGCACAACGCATCATTATAACAAACCCAGGTCAGGGCAAAGCAAGAATGAAAAGAACAAAACAGGAGGAAAATTTGAGCTAAAAATGAAGGTTCAAGTGCATACACATAGTAACGTACACTCAAGCCATAAATTTGGCTCTAAGACATAAAAATTCAAAAAGGAAAGCACACCAATGTTGTTTTAGGGACCCTTTTCACAATGTCCAAGAGGAAAAAAGAATGTGATGATGGTCAGAATTACTTTGCTTCCATCATTTCTCAATTGCCAAAGTGGGGCGAGACTGGGAGCAAGCGGCGCCCACGGCCCCTCTCTCTGATCTCTTTGGGGAGGTAATAATGAGAATGTCCAAGTGTGAGACCATCCAGTCTCACGACCTCCTTTGACACACAAGAATAATGACTCCAGAGTGTGTTGGCGGTTTGCCGAAGGTCAGACAGCTGGTCAGTGGCAGAGCAGGGCGGAGGGCCTGGCTATCCCACGGCACGCTGGCTCCTTCTCCCACGTGCAGCTACTCTCCGTTATCCTCCAAACTCCATGGGCCTGATCAGGGGTGGGGAGGGAAGGACTGATCCAGATGAAAAAAGGCGTAAGGACCAAACAACTAGATGCACTTGATAGACTTCATGTGGATATAAATCCTAATCAGACAACTATATGAAAAAGCCATGCCAGGAACAATCCATAAGTAATTCCCAATCTGGGATTGGATGATGCTAAAGAACTTGTCAATTCTGTTACAGAAATAATGATAGTATGTTTTCATGTAAGAAAATGGTGAGGTCTCATGGTATCTTTGGTCTTAAAATTTATCAGCAAAGAATAAAAAAATAAATAAACACATCTATGAAAAGGTGAACTGTTAAGTCTAGTGGAGTTATTATGGAAAGGTTCATGATAGTTCTACTTTCACACAACATTGTCTTCTCTTAAAGGTTACACTCAGCTATCAGGGACACCTTATGAAATAACAACACTGGCCAGAACCAAGCTACTTAGTCTTGAACTCACAAGATCAAGTCAAGAATTTCTGCGAAGAAATATGTTTGGGCTGAAATTGTGGATCACTGGCAGAGCCCTTGCCTGGCACGTGTGAGGCCCTGGGTTCAATCCTCAGCACTGCATATACATAAATAAATAAGTAAAAGATAAAAGATTCATTGACAGCTAAAAAATACTTTAAAAAAAAGAAATATGAGTTCTCCTTTCTTCAGAAGACAGAATGTCCATCTTGAGAATTCCCTCCAAACCTGGCTACCTCTACATCTTGCTTTTAAAATTTGCCATCTGCCACCTCTACCCTTAGCATTGGGTAGAATACAAGCACTGTACTAGACATGTTTGTAAGTGGTAACTTTCACTGCCCTTGCTGAGTAAAAATGAGTTTCCTTACTAATATAAACCACTTGATTTGGAGCTCAGAGACCAAGTCTGATTAAGAAGAAAATGCATCCATTGCTGAGATAAAAGCTAACACCTGGGGGGCTGGGATTGTGGCTCAGTGGTAGAGTGCTTGCCTTGCATGTGTGAGGCACTGGGTTTGATCCACAGCACCACATAAAAATAAATAAAGATATTTGTGTCCATCTATAACGAAATATAAATATATATATATATATATATATATATATATACACACACACACACACACACACACACACACACACACATTTAAAAAAGCTAACACCTGGTCTGGGGCTGTAGCTCAGTGGCAGAGTGCTTGCCTAGCACTGGGTTCGATCCTCAGCATTTATATTAACATATAAATGAACAAAGAAAATAAAGGTATTCTGTCCATCTACAACTACAATGAATTTTTTTTAAAAAGCTAACACCTGTTGACTTAAGGGGTCAAAAATTATTTTTAAGCCGGGTAAAATGGCACACACTTGTAATCCCAGTGACTCAGGAGGCTAAGGCAAGAGAACTCCAAGTTCAAGGCTGGCCTGGGCTGCTTAGCAAGGCCTTTGGCAATTTAGCAAGACCCTGTCTCAAAATAAAAAAGTTCTGAGGATGTAGCTCGGTGCGAAAATGTCCCCAGGTTCAGTTTGCAGTAACAACAACACCAAAAAAATTAACACTTTCAGTGAATTTACAAATAAGGAAATATTCACCAAGCACTGTTTGGGAGCTCAGTGTCTTTCATCTCAGCATGAATGCTTTCAGTCACCTTAATTGCTTTGTAAAGTTTGCAAGGAGCTGCCTCCTCCCCATTGGGCTGGTTCTGTCATGTTGATCTGTAGTTAAGTGGCCCCATGTCAAGTATGCTTCTTGCCGGAAGTGGCCTTGGAACACCACCATTCAGCAGCTGCCCCCTCCAACTTCAGTGCACCCACCAACATGCTGTGGGCTCCTGGGAAATACTCTGCAGTGGACTTGTTCACACTAGCATCAAGATTTGACCAGAAGTAAGTACAGTTGCACCCAGCACCAAGCTCCCCAGGAACAAATCACAATGCTCCTCCGATTTATACGACACTTTCTACATGTTCAAACACTCATATGCACTTCTCATTTGACCTCCTGCAATCTTTTAAATAGACAGAATGGGAATCAGACTGCAGATTTTACAGGCTTAAAAAAATGTTCAACTTTATTGTCACTACTAGAGTCACACAGGTCACACAGCTGGTGAGTAACAGAGCAAGGACCAGGACTGTCTCCAGGTTCCTACTCCAGTGTTCTCTGTATAAAGACAGCGTTTCCTCCAAGAGAGTCACCAACTCTCCGAGAAACAGGAAGGATAAAGACAGATCTACTTGCTGCGTACAGAAAACCCCAAGCTTCCAAATCCTTCAAAAACACTTTTCATCTAAATAAGAGGGAAAAAAAATAAGTGCACCAAAGACTAAAAAAAAAAAAGGATCACACCTAAAAAGCAGAGTTACAAATACAAGTTGAACCTCCCTACTCCAAAAGGCCAAAATCTGACATGATTTTTGAGCACTGATATGATGCCACAACCGGAAAAGGCCATACCATGCAACAAAATTATTAAAAATATTGTATAAAATTACCTTTAGGCTATATGTCTAAGTAGTATCTGAAAAATAAATAAATTTTGTCTTTAGACTTGGGTCCCATCCCTGAGATCTCATTATATCTGTGCAAATGTTCAAAAAAAAAAATCTGATATCCCAAACACTTCTGCTCCCCAGCATTTCTGATAAAGGATACTCAACCTGTAACACCAAATATGGAGCTATTCCACATGGGCAAGAACACTCAGGGGAAAATACTAAGTCACAGATTTTTACATAGATGGGAGGGTTGAAGGGCCTGGAAAACAAATTCAGGAAAGTGCCAAACCTCTCCTCCCCAAAAAAGCCTAAGACATGAGTAGGTTGAACGCAACTCCTTCTAAAACACTGCTGCTTCAGACAGTCCGACCACTCAGCTCAAAAAGCTATTTGCAAAAAGAAGTCATAAGGGCCTGGGGATATAGCTCAATTGGTACAGTGCTTGCCTCGCATGCACAAGGCCCTTAGTTCAATCCCCAGCACCACCAAAAAAAAAAAAAAAAAAAAAAAAAAAGCCATGAGCAGCTGGCTTCTAGTACCTACTCCCAAATGAGGCTGAACCTGTAAGAGCTACTGTCCATGCACAGTGCAAGACCAGTGGGGTGGTTTGGGGAGTTTAACTATATCATGACCTAGTCCAAGTGCACATATCCACATAAAAACAAACAGGGAAACTGACCCCACAGCCATCGCAAACGTAACCTGTACTACGGACATGAACAGTTTCTGTAGCCCTTTGAGCTATCATGATGGAGAAGGAGACTCAGTGTCAACTTGGCAGCCAGTGATCACCTTTGAGCCAAACTGAGCTCCAAATAAAACTTCCCAACTTATGGAACCAAGGCAGTCTGGGCAGGGGAAGGGTGAGGGGCAGAAGCTAATGGGTCCAGAATACAGGACAGTGACCAGGATCCCTTGACATCCTCATTGGAGGGAGGGTGACTTCACAGGGTGGATCTAGAGGGAAGGGTTGCTAAGCCACAGTGCCTTCCCAACCCCAGATAGATGTCCATTCTCGCAAACCTCCCTCAGAATGGAGGAGACCAATCATCACTCCTTGGGGGCCCTCCCTCACCTGCATAGGTCCACCTCCTCCCTGCCACAGTATGGGCTTGGCCTCTACCAGAGGAAAGAGAAAAATCTTGCTCATTGTGCCTGTGGCCTGAAGAACCAACGAAGGCTGAACCTTATGACTACCCTAGTCACACCAGTGACAGCCTCAAGACTTATATCTTGCTGCTCAGACTGTATGGCCTGGTTTCCTGACCCTCTTGGCACAGACCCTTGGCTGGTTTAGGGCTTGAACCCCATGTGTAAAAATCCCATGCACCTGTGACCCTCTTGCCTGTACCTGTCTGCACTTCTCCAAGCTCAGTCCTCAGCCCTCACCAATGTCACATAGCTGCTGGCTTCCCTCCCTCTCTGGTCAAGTGTTACATCTGGCTCCTCCTGGGCAGGCACAGGATAAGAAACCCACACACTGCAGCCTGCCAACAAGAGCAGGAAGGTGGAGTCTGCCAGCCAATTCATCTTCCTCCTGATCCAGCACTTGCCTCCACCTCTTCCTTCCCCATTCCCCTGGGACCCCACAAAACTATGTTCACAAACTTTAAAAATTCACTCCTGAGATGTGGTAGGTGGCTTCTTGACAGAGGTCAATGTCAATTGGGTTGAGCGCTACCCAAGTTGATGGATCTGCAAACGCTGAGGACCTGTAAGATAGCCCATAGTAGAGCTGGACCAAAGGGCTTACGTCTCACTGTGCTATGCAGGCTCATCCCCAGGGTCAATGGAAAAAATATATCCCACTCTATGTTTATAGGTTTATTTATGTACGTGTGTGCAGGTATATATCTGTGTACATAAATATACATATATGTATTACATATATAAATAGACATACACATGCAATTCTCTTATGTAAACAAAACCTAATAGAACAACTGAAAGATGAACAATACCATAGAAAGCCAACAGACACACACACACACACACACACACACACACACACACTGGCAAGACCTTGTCCCAAACTTCCTGGATGAATTTCACTTATTACTACTGAACCCCTGAGTCCCTGCCTACTGGCCTGGTCTGGGGAATGGACTCCAGCAGCTCTACAAAGCACTGTCCTTGTTAGCTTCATTTCACAGGCGGAAAGGGGAATGTAAACATTAACCAGACCAGAGACAGCAACCAGTGATATGATCTCAGGCGGCACCAAAATCTCTCCCCAGCATTCTGTCACCCAGTGATCAACTATTCAACTTGGGATACTCATTGGTCCATGGGAACCTGAACCCTAGAACTCGATGTCCCTGAATAAGCAGTTTCTCTCTGTGCAAGTAGAGCACGGATCACAAAATGAGTGTGACAAGAGCCCCAGGAACACCCCTTGCATAGGGCAGAGGAGCTGCCAGCCTTGACTGAATTCCATACACACCAACTCATCCTCCAGGGAGGGCAAAAGTAGAGTTTGTAGGAACCTTGGTCAGGCCAGTGCAGGGACCACACGGAATTTTCACTCTTAACATTCAAATTCCTGAGTCACAGTTGAAACCCCACTGCTATAATTGTTTTATACACTCTCCACACACACACACACACACACAGACGCCTTTAAGAAGTTACATTAGCTTCCAGATCCGCTGTTTAAAACCCTTCCTTCTCCTGGGCGCTCTGAGATAAAAGCTGTTTGCCTCACTGGCCAGCTGTCAAATTCCGGCACTCGCTTGGGCTGTGACCAGAGCAGTCTTCCATCCAGCCGTGGACGGCACAGGCCCTGCCAGCAGAGCAGGGGTTAATGGAAACTGACCGCAGCACAGTTGTTAAGGTAATCAATACCACTGAGATACTAAAGCAGCATAAGCCACAATATTGATTGCCAAGCAGATGATAAAACTGTTTATTATGATAATTGCAGGGTCCCTGCAAGATGCTCCTAGCGCTTCCTAAAGCTGTTTACAAAACTAATAAAGATTTGCCATTTCAAGGTCTTTCATTCTAAACCATCACCCACTCCCACACTCCCACCTCCTAGCCCTCTACCAAAAATCAGGCCTGGTCCCCAGCAACTGCACATGGCCTGTCCTGGATGGAGCATATGACTCAGGATCCTGAAGAAGACTGTCTTCCTACCCCCTCACCCACCACCAGCTCCAGGCAAGAGGACGGAAGCACAGCCGTCAGACACTCGGGACGTCCAGGGTTCCTCCTCAGAGCCCGACATGTGATAATTATGGGGCTTTATTGATGACGGGAGGGCTGACATCCATTTGTTACAACACATTGAAGAAACCACACTACCTTGGTTGGTAATTAGAACTTCTCCAGAGGACTTGGGGGCCATGGAACTATCTGAACCCAGTCAAACACAGATTCTAGAATGCAGTTCCACCAACAGGACTCGGCGCTGACTCTGGCTGCTGAACTGGGCTCAGATCCCAAGTTCTATCATGCCCAATGCACCGGTTTGGTTTTATTAAGTGGAGATAAACTACTTCTTGGTCACAAACGCAGCCATCTGCCTTAATGCAGACAGCATATCACCAGCATTGTGAGGTTGTTGGAGATGAACTAGAATGAGGAGATTCTTCTCCGGTAGGCATCTCCCAGGGAACAGGACGTTCTTCAAACTAATCAAGGGAAAACCACTTAGGGCTGAGATGAGGTGGCCGAGGTTCTGTGAAGTTCGGTGAATAGACTAACAGTGTATCTCAGAGGATGAGAGAGGCTAAAAAGAAGCCCAGGTGTCTAGCAGAGCAGCCTCCACCTCCATAGGCCTCCTTAGCAGCTTTACGACAAGCCTCGTCCCTCACTTACCCTCAATAACAGTGGCTCAGTCTACAGGGGCCAAGAGGGTTTTCTCCAAAGAGAATCTGAGTGGACTTGGCCTTCAAAACCACATTTGTGATTTAGGGGAAACTACTCTCAGAGCAGGTGGGTCAAAGTAAGATGATTTGGAGACAGCCCCCTCGCCTTTCTTTCTTTCCCTAATCAAAGCAGAGAGAGACTGTTCATCAGCATGTCTGCCTGGCTACCACCCCCTCCACTTAGGCAAGCGGGGTGTACCCTTCTGGGTCTCTCCCTCTCCAGCTGCACCCAGCAGCCCCGGGAGGTCACTGCCCACAGAGCATGCCTGTGCATACACATGCATGGTTTAACGGCATGGACTAGTAGAGACATGCAGCTCCTTTGTCGACACCTGGCTCTGCCCTACCTACTCCCAATCACACAGAAATCAGAACACTGGAGCCAGTTTTATGTAAAGTATAATCCTTTTGCCAAAGACCTTGCCATGAACTCACAGATACCACAGCATGGCTGGAAGGGATGCACCAGGGATTAGTCTAACCTGGTTACCTGGCTCTTGCAGGAACTATTTGGCAACCAGGAATGGCCAGAGGAAATCTGAGGCTTCCCTACAATTGCATTTCATGAACAACACTGTCCCAGGAAAGGAGAAAAGGACAAATAATCACCATCTACAAAAGTCAGCCTGGGCACCCCACTCATTTGCATACGCTCCTGGTGTCCATGTTAACAAGTACCTCTACGGATTTAATACCAAAAGAAAGTTTAATATTAAGTATGACTAATTCCACTGTTACCTTTTAACCTTACTTGCACATATTAGTTGTACTTTCAACAATAACTTCAACAAAAAAATATACCCTAAGAATGATATGGTCCACACTTGGAAACCCGCCCGCAATGGCCAGCCGAGCCTGCCTAAGTGCTAAGAACCATTTAGGAGCATTGTAAACCATTAGGGCCATTAGCTCTAATTTGACCTCAACAAAATAAATCAACCTGCTAGGAACAAATTTAGAAGCTTTCCAAAGTCAAGTTCTCAAACCCTGAAAGGTTCACAAGCACATGCAGGGCAGGGAACAAATGGCAGTCCTGGAGCTACTCCCTGCTCCCACCTTCCCCGCCGCCGGCTAACGAGGGTGTGTGTAGCTGGGCAGTGACTCGTGATCCTCTCAAGCCACTGGATCAGGAAGCTGTGACCATCAAGACACGGCATGTGAGTTGGAATCCCTTTGCCATTGCTGTTTAAGGGAGTGGTCCTGTGCTTTCCTCCACATTCACACCATGTACCTTTCCCATCTACACTGATCTAAATGTCTGTTTTCAAATGAATTTGGAGTCATTTGCAGGATATCCCTATTGGCTTTTAATGGTGCTGATTCTCAGGAACCAGTCGGCATCCACTCAGCCATTCTACCTTCACATGGGCAGGTATGTTGCTATATATTAAGAACCATGCTTCCTCCACATTACTGTGTGTGTCAACACAATAAATATTTTCTCCAACAAAAACTCATAACCGTCAGCATACACTATAAATTTAAATTGCAAAATCGTTGTCATTTTTCATCTTTATTCTCCACTGATAATTATCTACTGCATTTTTTAATGCTGATGGCACTGCCTTGACAAAGGAGCAGGAAGTGCAACCACGTACGGCACCATCACATCCCACCGGCCGAGGGGGGAGAGCAAGCAGAGAGTGAGCCACAGGCAGCCACGTGCAGATCAACCATCTGTTTAAACAATAAAAACATACTGCACCATCATTTCACTCGTCTTTACTGGATGCGAGGAAGAAATAAGCCGCAAAGATGCGGGTGAAACAAGTTGGCAGGTCAGAGAACCAGGAGGCAGCACGGAGTTCTGGGACCCAGGAGTCTGCATTGCTACAAGCTGAGTAATCCGTGCCAGCTCCACCCGACATGAATTTCCAGGTATCAAATTATATGTTAATTACGCGAATGTGAAGTTATATGAGGGGAAGTGGTGTTAGTCAGCACCCAGGGGGTGGAAGTTCAGTAAAACCTGAGCTTTGTAAAGCATGTTTCATGCACGGGCCTGAGGCCCTCTGGCTCAGGAAAGGAAGAGGAATTCAGAGTCGGGGCCCAGGCTCTCCCTCCACATCTTCTCCTCTCAGGAGCCACAGCCTCTCTAGCTGAACCTTGCTACCCTAAGACACAGGCTCCTCAAGCCTTTTGTACATCTATTACACAGAGCAAACTGTGATCCAACCCATCCCAGCTCAGATTCAGCCAGTCAAAGCGCAGGGAGGAGCAGTTCCCCTAACAGGAACAAGGGGAGAACATCAACGCTCCAGCGCTGACCCTCGGCAACATCTGAGGTGTGGGATGGTACTGAATGCTGCCAGGCCCTGGCCTCCAGTGCCAAGGAAACGCGTTGTACCTCTGAGGAGACTGAACTCGGAGTTCTGCAACTGTTCCCAAGCCCGTGGCTCAGACGGCAAAGAAGCTTATCAATACGACACATCATCCCCTGCCTCTGAGGTCCCAGCAACAGGGCACTGATCTTGCTCTGATTTGAAGAGGGAGAGCTATGGGGAAGTCCAGGCCTGTCCCAACCAGTGCAGGGCCAAACAGATGAGCACTTAGAACCTGGCCATGCTGCTTAGGGATCACGGAAGAGAGTTGCCCAGAAGAGCGGCACACTTCTTCCCAGATCCTCGCATTTAAACAATTTTGTTCTAATAATGTACCAAACAGGCAGATATGGGAGTGGCACTAAAGTAACACCTTGAAGTGGGTCAATAATAAGAAAATCCTATACATAGTATAGCTTGTACAATATCAGTATAGAAGTGGTATAGCATATAGTGTAATATAGTGTAAGTAGCAGTGCTATAACAGTGACTTACAACAAGTGCTCTGGGCTGGCATTCCAGCAGAGAGGCCATTTTTAAAATCTGCAAGTTCTTAACCTACTTTGGGCCACCAGACATGTAATGGGCGTAGGTATCATATTTGCCCCTTCCGGTTATTAGGATTACTGAGACTGTGAAGTATTCAGCACTGTAGATGCTGCGTAAGTGTTAGCTATTAATAATTATGCATACGAACACACACAGAAAAAGAACATGTTCTCATTTCATTTGCTTAACAATCCAACAAAAAACCTATTCTCTTCTCATGTTTAAGGCTCAGAGAAGCAGAGAAATTTGCCAGCAATCACACACCTTAGGAGACAGAAACTCCGGACCTGCAAAAACTAGAGTAGTCCCTCCTTATCTGCAAGGAATGTGTTCCAAGATGTTCCCTGGATACCTGAAACATCCAGGTATTGAACCCTAAATATACTATCTTCTTATATATTTATAGCTATGATAAAGTTTAATTTATAAATTAGATGCAATCAGAAATTAACAATGCTAGGAGCAGTGGCACACACCTGTAATCCCAGTGGCTAGGGAGATTGAGACACGAGGATCCCAAGTTCAAAGCCAGCCTCATCAACGGTGAGGTGCTAAGCAACTCAGTGAGACCCTGTCTCTAAATAAAATACAAAATAGGGCTGGAAATGTGGCCGAGTGCCTCTGAGTTCAATTCCCAGTAACCCCCCCAAAACAAAGAAATTAACAATAAGTAATAGAACTAATAGTAAAATAGAACAATGGTAATAGGCTGTCATACAATTTATTTAAAACTTATGAACTATTTCTGGAATTTTCCATTTAATATTTTCAGATAATGGTTGAACTGGGATAATTAAAACTATGGAAAGCAAAACCACAGGTAAGAGGGACCGCTGTCGTCAGACTTCAGTCCAGTGACTTCCATGATTATTTTCCAGTCTGCCATGCACACAACACTGGGCCAGATGGTTCTTGCTGATATGCAGGTGAATGTTATAATTCTAATCATTATCTATTCAATGTTTATTTGAGTCAATAGAACCAACATCTATCTGTGATTCCACAGATATCCCTGCTTGGGATGATGTAAAAAGCAGGTATTCATGGTTTAAACAGGGGAGCCCACTAAAAGAAATGTAAGGCAAATAATACGGTACAGGTGGTTTAGAGATATAACAAAACAGATGCCCCACAATGGGGGAGCTCTCTTCCTGGCTTAGTAGCCGAGGCTGAACTGATCTTCCCAACATTCAACCCTGAAGTCACCAAAGGCATGTCCTGGTATCTTCTCTGCATTGACTTCACCCTTGCTAAGCACCACCTCCAACGCAAGGGCTTCTCTGCCTTCCTGCAGGCTTCCCGAGAAGGGTCATGTGAAGGGTCATCAGCCTCCAGGACCTCTTCAGTCTCTTTAGTGCTCTGCCTCTCCCATCCCCCCAGCAAGGACCCCGCAGCCGAGAGGGCCCCCGGCCTTCCCCCATTAATGCCTTTCTCCGTGCGCAGCTATCACAAGAGGGCCGCTGAGTGAGGGGACCTCTGGCTGACCTCTGCTGACAGGCTCTGCGCCCCCTCTGGACACTGACCTAATGCGAGGCGGGGTGATCAGCGACTGAGTAGTAATTGCAGCTTCTAACGATGCTGAACCAAGATTGCAAACGTTCCCCCAGAGGCCCCTACTGGGGACCCCAACCCACACTGAGGCATCTGCTCCCGGGTGAAAGGAACGACTCAGCAACATTTCTAAGGGAGGCCAGCACCACTCCAGGTTTTAATTAAAGCAGAACTCGGGTAAGGAGTCAAAGCTACAAAAGAAAATTAGCAAATAAAAGAAAGTGGCTAAGGAAGAAGTCTGGGGCTTGCCTGGAAGTGCCCATCAGAAAACTATGAGCTCTCCAGGTAGATGGCCATCCCTGAGAAACTCATCTCAGCCACAGAAGGAACACACCAACTACCCCTGGAGAGGCATCAGGAAGAAATGCACAAGGGCAGGACGCTCACAGACAGCACTTCTGTTCTGCTCACCCACCCCCGTCCCCACACCAAGTCCAGCTCCATCACCCACTCAACACAAAATCACTCCCTTCCCCAAAGAAGGCATACGCCTCACTGTTCACACTAGAAGGTGCCAGACTCCGGGCCATGGGGTCAACACTAAGGCATCTGCAGTACCATCTGCTGGGATCTGGTAATTCCACCAGACTTGTCCAATAGGCCACCTCCATGAACCACCTACAGGTGTGTATGACACAGTTTAGGATAGCGTGCAAAGTCCCCACTAAGAAACAGAGGCAAACATTTCCACCATGCAGCAGACGGCCCTCTCCGTGACTCTAAAAACAGACCCACTCACCCCAGCAGGACAGTATGAGATCCCCCCCACCCCCAGCAGCTGGGTCGTCCTTCCCAAGCAAACTCTTTATTTTTCAAGCCTACCTCCCACTCCAGTATCCTCAGCCTGATTTCTTTCTATTTGAAAAGCCACTGCACAACACCACGGCTACCCACGATCCTTCTGGAAGCTCTCTTCAGGCAAGGTGGCAGGTTCAGGGGACACAAATGCCCTCCCAGGTGGACCAGACATGTGCCTATCTGAATGACGCCGCATACTCCAAACCTCACTTCCTCCCTCATCGCACCACCCAGTCTCTCAATGTATTCAAGGCATTTCTAGGTTGAATCCAGTTACAAAATCCAGGGTAGCAACTGCCGATTGCACTAATTCACCCTCCATTTCTCTCTCCAAACAATTAATATACTTAATAACTCCGGCCCCCACAACGGAGTCCTCCGACGCCCCTCGATTAACCTCTCCCTGCTACAAGCACTGGGTCTCCCCTAGTATTCTTCTGTTCCCTATCACTTAATCATTTTTTAATCCACAACAAGGACTCTGCGCCACACTGTGGTTTTGTTCTCCCTTAATCTTTTATGAGGGACCTTATCAAAAGCTTTTAGAAAATACAAGGGAATTTTGCCTACCAGGTCATCTTTATTATTTTAGAATTCTTTATGAAGAAATTACAGACTTTAACATTGTAAATGAATATTTAAGACTCAGCATTCACTTAGACATGCAAGTCTGACTCAGGTTATATTTAAGTTGCCGTATTACTTCATCTTTAGAAAGATTCCTGTCTGCCTATCAGGACAAAATGATTCCCTCTCCTCAACCCCCAGGCATGGTAGTTCCTAGAATTCCCAGAACTTTCTGGATCAGGTGAAACTGAGTTTATACCAAGCACAGGTGGGATAATACAATATTAACAGAACACGGAACCATGGAATAAAAATCACCAAGTCACCGGGTGCAGTGGCGCACGCCTGTAATCCCAGTGGCTCAGGAGGCTGAGGCAGGAGGATCGCAAGTTCAAAGCCAAACTCAGCAACAGTGACGCTCTATGAGACCCTGTCTCTACATAAAATACAAAATAGAGCTGGGGATGTGGCTCAGTGGTCAAGTGCCCCCTGAGGTCAATTCCCGGTACTGCCCCCCCCCAAAAAAAGTCATTGAAAGCCGGGCGCCGTGGCTCAAGCCTGTAATCCCAGCACTTAGGGAGGCTGAGACAGGAGAATCGCGAGTTCAAAGCCAGCCTCAGCAATGGCGAGGCGCTAAGCAACTCAGTGAGACCCTGTCTCTACATAAAACACAAAATAGGGCTGGGGATGTGGCTCAGTGGTCAAGTGCCCCTGAGTTCAATCCCCAGTACCAAAAAAAAAAAAAA
>PVHX01026573.1:0-20657 GCA_004024805.1 Geosciurus inauris
CAGGCTTGAGCCACCGCGCCTAGCTTCATTATTGGATTTTTATGGAGAATGAGGACTGAGTTTTCAGTTACAATAGGAATAAGGTTAAATATCTCACATACATAAAATTTGAACCCCTGTAAAAAATAGAACAAGAATTAGATACAAACCATTATGAGACACAAAAGACAATTTTCCCAAACCAAGGATGTATATAAAGCTACTGATTTAAGAAATACAACATAGTCAAACAATACAAACATAGGAACATCACAATTTTAAGAACAGTCAAAAAAAGGAAACAGCATCTTCAAAACAAGAAATAGATTACTAAAATTTCAACACAAATATTCAAACCAAAATATTCTTTATTCTGAAACAAGCAAGAAGTAAACACATTTCAAAAATTAAGGTTACTTACATATTTTCAGATGAATGATAACTATAATTTTAATAATGAATCAATCCCTCTCTCTCTCTCTCTCTCTGTCTCTCTCTCTCTCTCTCTCACATACTCACACATTTTAAAATACAATTCATCAGAAGAAAGATGATGCCAGACAATAAATGTAGAATTGCTGGGGAGAATGAAGAATGGAGAAAAAGCATGAAACATAGTGTGAGAATTCAATATCCCACTTTCATCAGTGGCCAGATTATCTACAAAGAAACATCAGAATTAAATTAAGCTACAGGTCAAATTGACTTAATAGAAATTTATGGGCATTTCTTCCAAAAGCTACAGAAAATACGTTCTGTTCATCAACATATTGGGACGATCTCTAGAATAAGCCATATATTGGCTGCAAAACAAGTGGTTTTTTGTTTGTTTTGTTTTTATTTTTTAATAAAAAGGAGAAAGAAGTTATATTGCTTTGCTACCAAAAGAGAAGCACAGGGGACTCCTGTCTCAGAGGCAGTGGTTCTGCCCATCAATAGGAACAGGGAGCTTTTAAAAAGGTGATTCAAAAGCTACATTCCACCTGTTTTCTGTTGAAGTTGTAATTCACTTGTTAACTTGGGAGACAGTCATACTTTATTCCTGCCATGTATGTGTTCTCAAGGACAGATAAATCTTCCTGGGATGGAGAAGAAAATCCTTTTTCCCCTTAGATTAGGGAGAGAGAGAGAGATAAGGAAGGAGCAGGGTGAGAGAAAAAAAAAGGAAACATGTCCATTTTAAAAATAAGTCACAGTAGCAGAGTTACTAAGGGCTATATTCAAAGCATAAAGTGGACCATAGTTACATTTCCTTTCTGTCAATTTCTTGTATTTCATTTCTATAGAAAAATAATGATGGTATCTCCAAGCTGCTTTCTGCTGAAAGAGAGCAAAGTTGGAAGTAACCCAAACTCCTTGTTCTCTATCAAGTGAGGTGTGGACAGTTAAGCATATTTATCAGGGCAGTCCAGAAGTCCACAGTGGAGAGGGCAGGTGACTGAACAAGACCTATATAAGGTAGGGGTCACAACAATAAACAACACAGCAAAGCATTACTTTTTTTGCAAATAATTAGCACAAAAGTGATTAGTATTTCAGCCAGTCTCTGAAAAATATGAAGATAGTAACTCATACACATCATAGTAAAAAAGAGACCAAGTTTATCAATGTAGATGATTAGGAAGATTTGTAGCTCTCATAGACCCACAAAACATCTTAACAAATTTAAAATAAAAACTGAAATCATATTCTGTATGTTTTCAGAACACAATGGCATAAACCCTCACTCTGCACAAGAATTAACTCTGTGTGTATTGAAGGCCTAGGAATTAGACCAGAAACCCTACACATACCAAAAGAAAATGTAAGCCCAACACTCCAACATGTCAGCTCAGGAACTGACTTCCTTAATAAGACTTCTAAAACACAAGAAATAAATAAAAAAAAAATCAATAAATGGGATGGTATCAAAATAAAAAGCTTCTTCATGACAAAGGAAAACAGTCAAGAACATGAAGAGAACCCACAGAATAGGAGAAAATCTTTGCCACCTACACCTCAGATAGGGTGTTACATTCCAGATGTACAAAGAACTTAAAAAGCTTAACTCCACACAAATAACCCAATCAATAAATGGGCAATGGAAGTGAACAGACCTTTTACAACAGAAGAAATATATGTGGTCAAAAAAAATAACATTAAAAAAATCAATATCTCTATCATTAAGAGAAATGCAAATTAAAACTACACTGAAATTTTATCTCACTCTATTCAGAATGGCAACTATCAATAATACAAGTAATAATAAATAGTGGCAAAGATATGAGGAAAAGGGAACATTCATACATTATTATTCATACATTATTTGGTGGGATTACAAATTGATGCAACCCCTGTGGAAAGCAGCATGGAGATTCCTCAAAAACCTAGGAATGGAACAACTATTTGATCCAGTAATACCACTTCTTGAAATATATCCAAAGGATTTAAAATCAACATACTACAGTTATGCAGCCACATTAATGTTTATAGCAGCACAATTCTCAATAGCTAAGCTATGGAGTCAACCTTAGTACCCTTCAACTTCAATGAATTAAGAAAATGTGGTATATATACACAATGGAGTATCACTCAGTCATAAAGAAGAATGACTTTATGACATTTGCCAGTAAATGGATGGATCTGGAGACTATCACACCAAATGAAATAAGCCAAACCCCATCCCGAAAAGAAGAAAACAAAAGTTGAATATTTTGACTAATATATGGAAGCTAACCCACAATAAAGGGTAAGGAAGGCTAAGAAGATAAATTTAATAGATTAGACAAAGAGTAATGAGGAGACGGGAGGGGTATAGAAATAGGAAAGATATTAGAATAAATCTAGCATAATTTTCCTATATACGCATATGAAAATACCTAAAAGAATCCTACCATTATGCCCACCCACAAGAATGGGGTCCTAATTAGACTAAGATATATTCCATGCTTATATAATTTTATCAAAATGGATTCTACTGTCATGTATAACTAAGAAGAACCAAGAGAAAAGAAAAAAGGATTCGATGTTGCAAAAAAAAAAAAACCAAAAACTAGAAATCAAGAACAAAAAGAAACAAGAAATTATACAAAGACATGGACACTGAATGTACACACTTTTGAACTAAAAATGAGTTAATGAAGAAGTCAAAAGATAAATTTTAAAATTTCTCAAAGCAAAAAAAAAAAAAGGAAATGCAATGTACCAAAACTCATGCGATACAGCAAAAGCAGTGCTAAGAGAGATGTACATTGTAAGAAGCGCCTACATTTAAAAAAAACAAAAAGATTTCAAATCAATAACCTAATCATGCATCTCAAAAACCTGATAAAATAAGAAAAAACAAACCCAAAATTATTGGAAGAAATGAAAGAACAAAGATCAAGACAGAATAAATGAATTAAAGATTAAGGAAATAAAAATGCAACAGATCAAAGAAGTGAAGAGTTATGTTTTCAAAAATAAACAAAATCAAAAAAACCTTTAGACATACTATAGAGAGATAGACTAAATAAGTAAAAGCAGAAATTAAAAAGGAAACATTACAACTGATACCACAGAAATACAAAAGATCATTAAAGATTATTATAAACAACAATGTATCAAATTGTAAAAGTTAGAAGAAATGGACAAATTTCTGGACATAGATAACCTATCAAAATTGAACCATGATCATGTAAAGTACTTGAACATACCAATAACAAGTAATGAGAATGAATCAGTAATAAAAATTCTCCCAAGAAACAGAAGCCCAGGACTGGATGGCCTCCCTGATGAATTTTCCCAAATCTTAATGAAGAATTAATATCAATTCTCCTCAAACTATTCCAAAGAACTAAAATGGAGGAAGCAATTCCAAATTCAGTCTTTTTGACCAGCATTACCCTAATACTAAAACCAGACAAGCACACAATGAAAAGATAAATTTAGAACAATATCCTGAATGAGGAAATAACGTGGATGGAAATATTCTCAACAAACATTAGCAATTTTAATTCAACAGCACATCAAAAAAATCATTCCGCGTGATCTAGTTGGATCTATCATAGGGTGCTATTGTGGACTAGGTTGACATAAGTGACTCCATCTTAGCTAAAACATCCATTTTAGTTCCTTATGACCCTGTGCTGAACCCAGAACTTTGTCAATTATAAATGATCATGGAAAGTACCGAGTTTGTCAGGTACAGATAAGCACAGAAAGTACCAAATGTGCACAGAATGTATGCATTGCCTCATATGCATTGTTTCATTAATGGAACGATTCAGCTTCTGGACCTCTCTCTGCTTGCTTGCAGTTATGCCAGCCAGGATGTGGTTTTTGCCTTTAAATACCCTGAAATGCTCAGGCTTTGTGCTGTTCTCTGCAGGGTCTTGTAGGCTGGCTAATAAAGACATCACTGGGACTAGCCAACTAATACCCTCCAATTCGGACATCACTGGGACTTGGTGTATTTTCTGAGTTGTCTGCCCTATAACAATGCAAGCATGGACAATATGTGCAAATAAATAAATATAAAGCATCACATCAACAGAATGAAGGATAAAAATATCATAAGATCATCTCAATGAATGCAGAAAATTTATTTGACAAATTGCAACATCTCTTGATAATTGAAAAATAAAATTAAGTATAGAAAGGTCATACCTCAACACAATAAAGGCTATATATAACAAACCCACAGCCAGCATCATATGAAAGGGGAAAAGTTGAAATAATTTCCTGTAAGATCTTAATAAGACAAAGGTGTCCACTGTCATAGCTCTTATTCAACATAGTATTGGGAGCTCTAGCCAGGGCAATTATACAAGAGAAAAAAGTTAAAAAGTATAAATATATGAAAGAACAAATTCAAATTTTTTTAGTTTGCAGATATGATTATATAGACAGACCTAAAAATTCCACCAAAATACTATTAAAACTGATAAATACATTTAGTGAAGATACAGATACAAAACAAACATACATAAGTAGCATTTTATATACCAATAATGAAATTTCCAAGAAAGAATTATGAAAGAAATCCCCTTTCCAATAGCTACTCACACAAGACAAAAAGACACAAAACAAAAAAAAAAAACAAAAAAAAATAAGAGAAATTTAATAAAGGAAGTGAAAGGTGTCTGCAACAAAAATTTTAAAATAATTATGAAAGAAATTTAAGAAGACACAAAGAAAGATATACCATGTTATATAGTTTGTTATAATTATTATTGTAAAATATCCATGTTACCCAAAATGGTTTACAAATTCAATGTAGTCGTCATGAAAATACCAATGATATTCTTCACAGAACTAGAAAAAAATCCTAAAATTTACATGGAAAAACAAAAAACCCTGACTAGCTGAAGCAATCTCAAACAAAAAGAACAAAACTGGAGGCATCACAATATCTTATTAGAAGATGTGTTATAGAGCCATGGTACTCCAAACAAAATGGCACTGGCTTAAAAAGAGAACATCGGAACAGTACAGAAGTCCCAGAAATAAATTCATGAATTTACAGTTTACTAAATTTTGACATAGTTTCCAAAAACATATAATAAGAAAAAAAATTAACATCTTAAATAAATATTTCTGGGAAAACTGGATATCCACATACAGAGGATTGAAATTTGACCCCTATTTCTCCCCCTATCCAAAATCAACTCAAAATGGATCAAGAACCTAGACATAAGACCTGAACTTACACAGTTACTAGAAAAAAAATCACAGGCCATTTTAAGACACCAGTATAAGCAATGACTCTTTTGGATATGATCCCCCAAAGCACAGGAAACAAAAGCAAAAAGAGACAAATGGGACAATATCAAAGTAAAAAGATTGTGTATATCAAAGGAAACAATAAATAGGATAAAGAGACAACCTACAGGACTTGAGAAAATACTTGCCAATTATTGATCTGACAAAGGTTTAACTTTTAGGACATATAAGGAACTCAAATACAACCTAAACAGAAGAATCCAATTACAGATAAAATATTTGAATAGACACTATTCAAAAGAAGACATAAAAATTGTCAACAAAATAAGGAAAATGTGGATAATATCATTAGCCACCAGAGAAATGCAAATGCAAACCACAATGATATATCATTGTACTCTAGTTTCAATGTTTAGTATCAAATAAATATATAAAAATAACAAATACCTGTGAGGATGTGGAGTAAAAGGAATTCTCATATGCTGTTGGTAGGAATGTAATTAGTACTACATTATGGAAAATATAATGGTATTTTCTAATAAAACTAAACATAGATCTATTATATTATCCACTATCCCACTTCATTGTATGAAATAAAATCATGAAATAAAATCAAATACCAAATAGATATCTACATGCCCATGTCTACTGCACTATTATTCACAATAGCTAATATATGAAATCAGCCTATTATGCCCATTAACAGATGAATGACAAAGAAAATGGAATATTATTCATCCACAAATAAGAATAAAATCCTGTCATTTTTAGCAAAAGAGATAGAAATAGAGGACATCACATTACATAAAATAATTCTGACAAGTGCCATATAATCTCTCTTACATGTAGACACTCCAAGAAGTAAACTTGAATTTAGAATAGTGATTACTGAAGTTTGGGAAGGGTATGGAATAGGAAAATTAGATAACAGAGGGTTGGATTTGATCAGTGCAAACTGTATGTGTGTGTGTAAACATCAGACTTAACCCTATCACACACGAAAATGTTTATTAAAATAAGTTTTTTAAAAGAGTGAAGAAAATTTATGTGCGTATATCTGATATTGACTGTATAAATCCATAGAAATCATTTACTGTGAGTCCTAAACCTATAAAATACATGAAAATAATGGAAATTATGACAGGAGGAGTCAGAAAGTTCCACTTTTGTCTGTTAACATACACTATTGTTCAACAATATACCCTGTTACAGCATATATAAACAAACATACACTGAACTCTTATTTTTAAAAAGGGGATAAAGAACCAATCTACATTAAATTTGAAAACAACATATATTTTGAAATATCTAGGGAAAGCTTTAAAAGAAAAAAATGAGATCATATAAATAATAAACTAATTAAGGAAAAAAAATTGGACAATTAATTAATAATCTATCCAAAGCAAGTCAAGAAAAGAGAGAATTTTGAATATAGAAGATGAGGACAAATGCCATCTACTAGGTTGGTAGTAGATATTTAAACCTGACTATATCATTAGTTACATCAAAGGCAATAAAACTAGCTTAAATGATAAAGATTGTCTGCTTAAAATAGAATCATTGAGAGAAAATAGAAATAGTTAAAGTGATTGATTACATTACCTTTTAATCCTAGTGTAAAGCACTTTGATGATTAGATTAAGATGCTATTATTTTAAAAATACAACAAATTTATATCAAGTAATAATGTAGATATTTAGTGGCTATTGGTATCACCATAATGCTGATACTACAAGGATTTTAATTTATGACAACACTGAATAAATGTCACAATGGGGTTCTATTCAGAGTTTGGAAGATAGTTAACTCTGTATTGCAGATCTCTCATTTTTGTTATCCTTCAAATTTAATCCATTATTCTTCTGTCTTCCACCGTACAAGTGTCCCCAGATTGTTCAGATTTTTTTTGACCCATGTCCAAACTATCTGCTATTATCCTTGCTACCTAATTCACCACATAAAATTTTCCATATATCCTCAAACTGTTTTAAAGATTGTCCCTTTACCACTTTGCTTTATAGCTTCCAATGCAGTGATATTAATACAACACAGTTCATTCCACCCGTACTTGTATATCAGAACATGAGTTAGCATTTTTCTAGTTTCAAAATGCTAGAAATATATGTGTATGCATGCATATCCTAGAAATAAAAGTTTCTATCCAACTACATATACAACCATAACTACTTTTCATTAGTATCTAATCAACATATATGGTCACTTTTAAATATCCAACATATGCATTGAAAAAAAAATTTGGTTGTTTTAATACCTAGTCCCACATTAATTTAGTTAGCTTTGGCATTGACCAAAAGACCTGAAAAGAACAACATAGAAGAGGAAAAGTTTATTTTGGCATACAGTTTTAGAGGTTGTCTATGCTTGTAAAACTCCATTGCTCTGGGCACAAGATGAGGCAGAAAATCAGGCAGAAGCACGTGGACGAGAAGGCAGCTCAGGACATGACAACCAGGAAGGGAGGGGGGAGTTCTTTGCTCACCAGGGACAAAATGTAAACCTTAAAAGCATATACCCAGTGAAGTACTTCCTCAGTCATTCCCTTCTACTTACAGTTAATGCCCAGTTAATCCACATCAGTGTATTAATCCACTGATTAGGTTATACCTCTCATAATCTATCATTTTACCTTTGAAAATTCTTTCATGACTTATACATGAGATCTTTGGGGATGCCTCATATCTAAATCATAAAATTCCCTTATCATACAACTATTTCAATGAGTTGGAAGTAACTTAAGAATCTAGTCTTGGGACTGGGGCTGTGGTTCAGTGGCAGAGCGTTTGCCTCACATGCATGGGTCACTGGGTTCGATCCTCAGCACCACATAACAAATAAATAAATAAATAAATAAAGATAAAAAACATATTTAAAAAAAAAAAAAAAGAATCTAGTCTCTTAAGTTTTTGACCGTGATTTACTTTGTAACCTTAATTCTGCACACACGAAATACTCACAATTAGTTTTCACCTGGAGTCATTGTGCTTCTACAGTATCTAAGTACAATATCATGCTCTCTCTTGCCTTATATATTCAAGCATTCTTACTTTCTTATCCTAATCCATCTATTGCTTTACCTATAGATTCCAATTATTTTGTCCCTTTGTTTTCAGTCTTAAGATGCTAACAACCTGAGATCTCTTAATTTACCATTTAAAATTCACAGTACAAGCAGTCTTAACCCTCAGCACAGTTGTAATACCCATAGTAAACCACACACTTGGACCAATGTACTCATTTATCTTTTTTCATTTTTTTCTTGGATAGCTTAAATATAATTACTTGTACCATTCTTTCCAATTCCCTATTTCCCTAAGGGAGTTGTTTTTTTGTTTTTTTTTTTTCTCTCATTTAACCATAGGAAAAAAAATTAGATAAATACTTTCTAAATTCTTTATTTATATATAAATTTAATTATAAATGTATCTATCTTTACCTTATTTCTTCTTTTTCTGTTATGACAGTATCTTCATTCTATCTAAATTAATTACTTTATATTGTCCTCTAATTTCCATAACATACCTCTAATTTCCATAACATTTTTTAGAGACAAAATTCTATTGTTAACCTTCTGTATATCCTGGGATTTAGCCTTTTCTACCCAAGTTTCCTTCATCTCCTTCCCCTGAGGATATCAATGTGTTTATTACCCTCAATGAAAAGACCAAAAAAAAAAAAAAAAACCTTACCCATCTTTAAGGGAAAATTCTTATTTTACTATTGTCTTCACTGAAAACAAATTATTTAAAAAACTGCCTGCCTATACTTGAAAAATGGTTTTCTTCAAATTCATTAATTTTTGGTACAGAAAGAGAAGCCTTCTTTGTATAACATTGCACCACAGAAACTGTGCTCTAGAAAAAGAATCATGAAAGATTACATATATATATAATTCCATATTTTATTCCGTATTTCTATAATACTAGACAATCACTGTGATTTGGGTTACTTGGGAAACAGACAATGACATATAAATTTGCAGGTAGAAGCTTCTTTGGAATCAAGACTTATGGAGCAACAGAAGCAGACTTGGGCAGAGGGAAAAACAGAGCTGTGATGTAGGCTTATTGGAGGTTTCAGCCCACTATGTGGGGAGTACTAACTCCACGATGTCTCTTTCAAATTATCTTGAGTTAGGCAAAGTTGATTGGACTTTGCATACCAACTCTCATCAGTCATTATATGCAGATCTTGAGAAGGGAGCCTTCGTGGAAGGTTAAAATTTCATATATGACTACCTGTAGAACTTCTACTTGCTAGAAAAACAAATACTTCACTAATGAGGGGAATCTAGGTAATGTATCCACCAGTGAAAAATTTACTAATCTCAATTTTCAAGAGTTTTCCCTTTTACCCTCCAATATACCTAAAGAGTCATCAAGATTTACTTCTGTTCATATATGTTTATATATAAATACATGACCAATGTAACTCCATGTCATGTACAATCAGAAGAATGGGTAGTGTACTCCATATATGTATAATATATGTCAAACTATTTTCTACTCTTATGTATAAAAAAAGAACAAAAAATATTTAAATATTGAAAATTGGTATTGAGTCATTCATTCAAATGCCTGAAATTTCTATTTGGTTACTTACTCATTTTTCTTTGTAGATGTACAGAGGATAATACTAAATGCAAAGATCCTTTTTACTAACCACAAGTCTGACTATGTCTCAAAGCTGTATTCTGGTCATGGTTCCTGAACATAAATTCTTAATTATTTTGACAGTTGTAATGGAATTACAGCATAACTCTAAAATCTTATTCTCTAACTCATCATATTTCCTTGAGTCCCGGGGATATATACCCAATTACTTACTCTACATTTTCATGATTGGCATTTCAACTTCAACATGTCCAAAACTGAACTCATCAACTTACATTTTAAAAATTCATATTTTCTATATTTAATTTTAAAATAAAACTTGGATATAAAACCAATTCATTTACAGGAACAAATAAAAATGATTGCTCAGATCAGTTGTCACAAAGCAGACTCATACTAAATGACACCTATGTCAAGAAAAAAAACAATGTCCAAACAACTTAAAAAAATCTTTGTAAGTCTTCCTTCTTGTTATCCAAATGTAATTACTAGTGTCATTTCAGGTTTTTCTTTGATTTTATTCATGCCACAAAAGTTAACTCTCATAAACAAAGTTCTATAAAATCTAATATCTGAAGATTTTTAAATCTCTACTCAGTATCAATTCATCACCACTGGCTCATGCTTTAGAGTGTTGCTTAAGGGGAGAAATATTTATCAATTCCTGGCTTATGAGTTTGGTCAATAAGTAAGCCATTTGGGTGTTCATGCAAACCCACTCTATTTTTGAAGCATTGTGTGAAAAATATTTCCTAACTTTTCTCTTGATATGTACCCTCAATCTAGAGAGATATCTCTAGAAATAGGGATTATTGACCATATATCCAATTCCTCTTTTAAAGATTCCTTCTCATCATTTAGATATTAACATTAAAAAAATATCAGTTCATTCTTTGAACAAGCACAACTTTGAGACTCCTGTTAAAGAACTGGATTATACATCATGTATGGAAAACTAACACTGCTATTCTTAGAAAAACTATAGACTAGCAATAGAGAAAATAGAACATGTCTTCATAAAAGTGATTTGATTGATTAAATAAACGGAAGATATCCATGGACTTTGAAATGTAGGGACAACATCAATATTCCCAAGGAGCACTGAAAATCATGGTACTGGCCACTGAATAAAATATACACATAGATATCTTTTATTTTATAAATATATATATTAATAGAATGGCATATTTTGAATTTTGTGGTCTACTTTTTTACTATAAAGACAATAGGGTCAGGAGAAAGGAAAATGTATGCTTACATCTCAGTAATGAAGATATGTTAAGGTATTACATTGATGTAAACATGATTAATTAGGATACTTAAGGTTTTTCTTTTTGTGAAAATGAAAGTAAAATAATAGGAAAATTCCCCTAGTGACATAAAGAAATTTGTCATTATAATTAATGTTAAATGATTATTCATACCTGTCCTTTCTACTATTTTAGGCTTTGGTAGAATTTATATAATATAAATAATAACATGCATTATGCTGATCAGATTCTATCAACAGGTTGTATAGGTGATAAATTCATAGCCATTAATTGAAATTGTGAGTTTGGGAAAAGAAAATCTCACTAAATGGATAGATTGTCCAACTTTTAAGATTTATTATTTCATTTTAACTGACTACTTCTATCAAAAGTCATAGATTTACTTGCTATAATTAAGCAGCCAGGCTACTTTCTATTATATGGTAACTCTAGCAAATTTTCAAGGCATGATGGGAAGAATGAATTGATCTACCAAACACAATTACACTTGTTCATTGGGCTTATAAAAGTGTGCTAAGAAATTCCAATAAGTAATTTCAGTCTGCTCTAATGAATGCAAACTAAATCTGAAAAGCTGTTGGATTTCGAGACAAGAAAAGAAACAAGCATTTTATTTATTTATTTATTTTGCAAGTTTTTCCTTTGATAGTTGTTACATTTATTTAGTGGAAATAACAAAGCACACATCAGTCTGGCATAAAAGAGATTAGAATGTGAATTTTTCCTGTCTTGTATAATAGTATTATTCAAACAGGTGCAGAGTTTCAGATATTGACCAATTGTTATTTTCCATGCTTTCAGCCTAGTGAATAAAGAAAACAAGACTTGTGAAACAGCAAATTTTTCACTCTGAATTAAAGGAAGACTTACTGAGTTTCAGTGATGTGGTCAGTCATATAGCCCAATGTATCTTATAATGGCAATACAGAATTGAATAATTTGTCTAGGTCATTATTGGGGGAGTTGAGTATACAGCATCCACAAACAAGATGAATAATGGAATAAACAAATATGTATTATTTAGTAGCATGAAGAGATAGAATTACACACACACATACACACATGTACAGAAAAATGGAGAGACAAGAGAGATGAATTGGGAAAGAAACCAACAATGTTTTTACTTACTTATTTATTTATTTATTTATTTATTTATTTATTTATTTATTTATTTATTTTGAGAAACACACTACTACTATGAAAAGCATTTAGTAATATAAAAGCTGAGCTTTGCTATTTGGTACAAATACTTTATAAGAATATTTTGCACCAGAGAGCACTACTGAGAGTGATGTCCAGATGGTCATGAATGGGTTATTTGAATTGCAAGCAATAAGGCTGAATTTTCATTTATTATCTGGCTTTGGGAAGAAGTGGTCCCAGTGGTACCATTACACTGAGGTTTTATGTAATAAGGTGATTCACAAAGCTTGCAAGTGAGTTGCTTCCCATATATCACCATGGGACAAAGTTATAGAATCAGTCATAATATCAGTCATGAGTGGTTAGAGTCCAAGGAATCACATAGATTGTAGTGGATTTTACAGTTTAGAAGAGGGCCAGAGAAATTACCAAAAAGGGATTGAAGGGTAAAGATCGCAGAATTCTGCAGAGCCTGAAGAGCCTGAAGCAATGTTTACTCACAAATTATTGCTTATGATACCAGAAAAGTTAAAAATAGACAAAAGGGTATATGGTGTAGACATTTCTGGTGGTTCTTATAATGGCAGTCTGGTATATAGACCGGTACAAAAAAGAGATATTATAACCAGTAAGTAAACTAATTAACTGCAGCCTAAAGAACATGTAATAGATCTGAAAGGAGCCTAAACACCTGTAACTTTCAAGATGGAAAACTTCTGGGTTTGCTTCGAGATATCTACAGAATGGCCAGCCACCTAATAATAATTCATTACTTAAGTACTTAATAGTGTTTCTAGCTCGCCCATGAGTTTTCTAGAAAATGCTTTCAAACAGTTGATAATACATATGATAGAAAGAAAGCACTAAGGGAAGAGACAACACTTCTTGTGACTTGAGACAAGAATCTCCCAATAATACCAACGTTTTAAAATTCCAACTGAGCAAAGTGCAACAATCACAAGTAACTACTGTGAATCTCAGTAGCTTTCTAACTCCAAAGACTCAGAAAGATAATGATGTAAAATGATATTCATTCTACATCAAACTTGGCTACTGTAGAATGATTGAGAATGAGGAATTCTCCAAAACCATAACAACACAATATATCAAAATATTATAACATAAATATATTTCCCCAGTTGTGCTTTAATTTTTCTCTATTTAACTTTACCCAAACTTGATGGAGTCCTTAAATGATATCTATTAGCATGAAATGTAGTTGAATAAAAATGGCTGGCAGGGCATGGTGGTGAACGCCTACAATCTCGGCAGCTTGGGAGTCTGAGGCATTAGGATCACAAGTTCAAAGCCAGCCTCAGCAACTTAGTGAGGCCCTAAATAACTCAGTGAGACCCTGTCTCTAAATAAAATATAAAAAGGGCTGGGGACGTGGTTCAGTGGTTAAGCGCCACCCTGTAGCCAAAAAGAAAAGTACTGGAATGACATTTCTTAGGTCTGATTATTGGTTCTTCTACTCTGTGATCCTGGGTAAATTAATACATTTTCTGAGTTCAGATTTTCTCCATGTTGAAAATAGTACTCATATAGTGGAGTTCTTTTGCAGTTAAATGCAAATGTGCTTAAAACTCTATTATTATTGATATTATTACTATTTGACATGATGATGCAGAAACACATTGTTGTAAAGGAAATGTTCAGGCTCAAAAGCAATGTTTACTCACAAATTATTGCTTATGATACCAGAAAAGTTAAAAATAGACAAAAGGGTATATGGTGTAGACATTTCTGGTGGTTCTTATAATGGCAGTCTGGTATATAGACCGGTACAAAAAAGAGATATTATAACCAGTAAGTAAACTAATTCTAAATCAAACTTAATAAAATGTGGAAATTCTTTGAAAGTAGTTGAAAATGTTGCTCAGTTTTGAATTTTTCTTAAGTGTCTTAGAACTAATTGAATGGGCCTGAGAAGGTTGTCTCACTTCTTCAAAGCTATTTTGAGAACATAGTTATTAAAACATTTACTCTTTATCTTGCAATACTGAGGCTCCCATAGTCTTATGTTCAAACACAAATATCAATCCATGGTATATCCCACAGGCTGCTGAAGATATCAGTGATTTCTGCGTGTACACTTGTTAGCCATCAGGGTGAATTGAAGTGATCTTAGTCAAAATCATGCTCACCTCAAACTTTCTGTTTACTATGACATTGCAGTCATTGTTTTCCCCATTAGTAGAGTTCCTTCAATGATTCTACTAGGTACCAAATATCTCTGAAACCCATTAAAAATTATAGGAAGCTTTGCTATTATTATTAATAGAAAAATAGAGCTCCCTATTCACCATTCTCCAGCTGAGTCCTGACTGTGTTAGTATGCACATGAAGCCGTATACATACTATCTTGCCTGATGCTCATATCTACTCTGAGGTTAGTGTTATTTCCATTTTCTAGAGAGGGTGAGTGATTTATGCCACAGCTCTCTACTCTAAAACCAGTACTTTCAGCAGTTGTGCTATTTGAAACCATTTCTCTAATAGGGTGAACACAATGATATTTTTAATTGTTTACTGAATAAGTGAATTAATTAAAAGAAAAAATGGAATCCTGTCATCATGAAGTTTTACCAAGGCAAAGTAAATGTAAGATGTATAAAGTTAATAATATATTAGATCAGGACAATTTTAGAATGGACCATTTTTAAACAAATATATAAGCTATAGACTGAGAAAACAGGAGTATTTGAAATGTTTAAAATAAATAAAGCAGCGGCCAGTTTTTTCATTTGAAAATGTTAGTAAGTAGTGAAATTAAGAAGAATCCATAAGAAATGAAGTATTTCACTTTCCAACACATTCTCATTTTGATAAACACAAAACGAAATCAATGACGTTTAAGGTTACTTAAAATTTCAAAATAAATTATTATCACTAGAGTTTGGGGAAATTCTATATCCTTATACAAGAAAGAATTTTGATATTTTTCATACTTTGCACTACTATAAAAAACACTCAAACAGATCATAAAACTAAGTGTGAAACTTAAGACCATATATTTCTAAGGAAATGTAAAATAAAAATATTCTTAGATAAACATATAAAAACACAGAGTCTAAAGGAATAAATTGATACATTGGACTTTATCAATATTTGAAGCACTTTTTGAAAAACACTGTAAAGAAACTCAAAAATACAAGTTACAAACTGAAAGAAAACATTTGGAAATCACCTATCAGAATTCATATCCAGAACATAAAAGTAATTCTCACAAATCAATATTAATAAGTAAACAAACTCTGTTAAAATGAGCAAAAGATTTGAATAGACATATCATCAAGGAAGATCTTTGGATGGCAAATGAACGTGCTTAAAGGTGTTCACCATCTAATATCAATCATTAGGGAGATGAAAACCAAAAAGGAGTATCACTATATACTTTTAAGAAAGACTAGAATTTAAAAGATTGTTCATGCGATTACAAAACTTAGGCATACTGCTCAGAAGAATGTAAAATGGTAATAAATGCTTTAATAAGAATTTTCACTGTCTTAAAAAGTTAAATATACACCTACTATATTATTTTAACTAAACTCCTAGACAGTTACCTAAGAGAAAGAAAACATACCCGCACAACACCTTATAAACATAACTTCATTTTAATTAGTATTTTAATTTTTTATTTAAATGTAGTTTTTAATACCCAAATACTGTGCCAATACAAATCTGCATTACAAATAAATCAATAAACAAATTGTGAAATATCTATAGTATGGAATGCTATTCAGCATTACAAAGAAATGAAGACAAATGCTGCATTTTCTCTCCCATACATAGAAAACAAAGTTGATCTCACAGTAGAAGAGAGGAGAGTAGCAATTACCTAGAAGAAGGGGATACAGGGATGCTGGATAACATGAACTAAAATAGAGTCAGATAGGAGGAATAGCACAGTATGGAGACTGTAGTTTATAACTACATATTATATATTTCATGAAGAAATAGAATGATAAAAATCTGGAAGTACTAATTATCCTGATATGATTATTATATATTGCCAACATGTATTAAAATATCACATATATTCTGTACATATGTATAATTATTGTGTTAGCTTTTTATTGCTGGGGCTAAAACACCTGCCATAAACAACTTAAAAGAAGAAAAAGTTATTTTGGCTCATGGATTCAGAGGTTTTAGTCCATGGTGGGATGGCTGCATTGTTCTGGGCCTGAGGTAAACACTATATCAGAGCATGGCAGGGGAAAGCTGCTCAGTTCTTGGTAGCCAGGAAGCAGAAAAAGAGATGGAAGGAGGAAATTCAGGACAATATGTATTCTTCAAGGGCAGAACCACAGGAATCTACTTCCTCCAACCATGCCCCACCTGCCTACAGGGTCCACTACCTTCTAATAGCACATTCAAATTATTAATCCATATGAGATGAGAGCCTTACTGATCCAATCACTTCCCCAAAGCCCCACCTCTGGACATTGCTGCATTAGGGACCAACTCTTCAACTTATGAGACTTTGGTGGACATTACAGATCTAAATCATTACATTACTATATGTTAAAAATAAAAAAATAATTTGAATGTTTTTAATAAAAAAATTTTAGAATAATTATATTGAATGAATTAAGCCAGACAAGGAAAGAGGTATCCTGTATGATCTCATCTACATAAAATCAGAAAAATGCATGCTGACATATATTGAGAGAAAGTATATCAGCGGTTGTCTGTGGTAGAAAGAAAGAAAAGGAAGAAAAGAATACAAAAGGATAACAGGAAACTTTGGGAGATCATGGATATATTTGTTTTCTTGATAGTTGGGATGGTTTTATGAGCATATATGTTTGTGGAAACTTATAAAATGGCACACTTTAAATATGTGCAGTTCATTTTATGCCAATTTTACCCAATGCTGTTTTTGCAAGCTCACCAAACTATAAAAATACAATTATATGCACTAAATTTAGAATTATTCTAAAATAATTAATACTGTCATTAATATACATTAGTGAAATAAATATAACATGAACAAGAATATGCTTTTCAAACTGCCTTGCTGTTTCCCTAGAGATCCTGAAATGCCTCTGCCCCTTGAGAATTTCCATCTAGATAATTAAGCCTACTTAGAGATACTGACTTAGCTTGCTGACTTCGAAGCATTTGGGGAGAAAATTTTGGTTCTCTTTAAAAACCCAACCCTTGAATTTATAAATATCCTTATAGTCAAAAAGTTTTAAGATGCTCATGTGTTTATGTACATAACAAGAAGGTCAGCTTTGTGAATATTGCCACATTTGGACAGGCCATTATGCTTTCAGTGAACTTCTATTTATTTATTTATTTATTTATTTATTTATTTATTTATTTATTTATGCTGCTCAGGGGCTCTTAACCACTGAGCCACATCCCCAGACCTTTTTTTATATTTTATTTAGAAATAGAGCCTCACTAAGTTGCTGAGGCTGGCTTTGAACTCACAATCCTCCTCCTCAGCCTCCTGAACCTCTGGGATTACAGGCATGAACCACCATACCAAGCTATACACATTACCTTGTTCATAAATCTTAATCTCCCAAGTCCTCCTCAGACTCACTGGTTCCTCTGCATTCTAATGCCACTACCAGTTGTCTGTGGACTTCACAACTGATCCACCTTGAACTCTACCTCCAGCCAAGGTTGTTCCTGCACATTTTTTTGTTAAAATAATCAGAAGCCACAGCTAGAAGCATTATTGAAACTCATCAGAATTTTCATTTTATAGATGACTCTGAAGCCCATAAAACTTGTGATCCTACTAAGGAATCAAAAAGGATTCTGAGTGGATGTTCATCAAATCTGTCTCTATCTGGCATTCAGAACACTATGGAATTAATCCATGTTCTCCCAATAATAATATTTTTATCCCTACTAATCTTCTATCTTTATAGCATCCATATGTTCATAATTTTCATCAATGTATTCATTTACCTTAAATTTTTAAAACTTTTTTGTATTTAATAAATTTTATTAAATTAATCAAGAGGTAAAAGTTATACTTTCATTGAATATATTTCAACCTTAGCAATATGATCCTTGTTGAATTATAATTAATAAAGATGTTTAAAGACTTGGGCTGGAGATTTTAGTTAGGTGACCTATAAAAAAGTGACTATCTATTCCATTGTTCACCTATAAGACAGTAAGCTCTCTAACAGAAAAAATGTGACTGTTCTATCAACAGAGTCTAACACACTGCCTAGTACACAAGAATGGCACAGTGATTATTGTGGAAGCATTGAAAAGTAGGTGAATGTTGGTACATTTTCTACACATCACTCACACTAGGCTTCCTGCACTCACAACATTCCTGTTTAGTCCCTTTCCCTCTGACTGTGTCAGAACTAGAGAATTTATTCAGTTAAGTATTAGCAAGCATTATGCCTGGTATTTTTGGATTGAGTTATTCTAGTTTGCTTTTTCCATAAGCCTACGGAGAATTACTATATGAATTTCTTTCTAAACAAAATAAAAGAACTTCAAAATTTTCAAATGCTATTTTGAACTATGTTATTCCAGTGTATTGTGAAAGCAGACAAACATGTCAGAGATGGGACAGAGAGTCCACATACATAAACAGTACAGAATTGTGTGTGATATACACATACCAAATATTTTAAAACCTTCTTAAAAGTAAAAATTTGTACTTGACAGTCTCAAGTTTCATATAGATCCAGTTAATAGTTTGCAAATGTGTATTTGAAGAGATTGAAAAATATATAAAATGCTTTCAAATCATAGCACATTTGTTTTGCTGTACTCAAAATCACAAGATGAATTGATGCATACTTCTATATTACAGGAATTTTGAAACATTACACTGGAAACACTATTGGCATTATTAACCTGAGTTTGAACTGGAGACTTGCACTCAACAAAAGTCCTTTCAGAGTAGATGTCACCCAAAACACTAGTAGAAACAGTATTGAGAGCAAAGGAAACTCAGTCTCGTAATTACTATGTCACCTAAATGTTATTTTCACTAAAAACTCTTTATATAATTACAGAATTAGAGAAAAATGAGAGAACAATACATGATAATGAAGCCTTTCTTCCAGATTTCTACAGATGTCTGGATTGTACAATATTTTCTTTCTCTCATTATCATCATGTATTTTCTGAACCATTTAAGGTGCAGACACAATGCAAAAATGTATCGCTAACTAGTTCAGTGTGTTTTCCCTAAAAACAAGGAATTATCTCTATTAATAACAGGATGTCTTGGTCTGGATCTATGACCAAGAATTGCTGAGCTCAGACTAATTTATCTAGGCAGATTCGTGGGGTGAATCACCAGCCTCACAACAGCATGAATTTTATAAGCTTTAATATGAGACAATATAACAAAGCAAGCAACAGTTATACTTTGCAATATTGAATCTTGTATATAATGAATCAATAATATAGAAAAACAGGAAGAGAGAGCAGCTCCAGCCCAATAAGCACTCATCAATCAACATTGGATAACACAACACGGGTTTGCAAGTACACTCAAAGCATCATCATTACCTCCAGCACCCAGCCTTGGGTAAAATAAACAAACACATAGGTAAGAGCCTTCCTCCTCAAAGCACCATCATCACCTTTAGAGTCTTTCTCCTCAAAGCACCATTCAAGGTCCTTCTTCTTTACTCACAACAGCATCAACACCTTCAACACCTATCCTCGGGTAAAATCAGCAAAATCAGCAACAACGAGGGTAGGGTAAGCATCACAGGTGTGCATCTTTCTTTTCCACTTAAAGCGTCATCATCACCTTCAACACCCAGCCTTGGGTAAAATCAGCAACACCAAGAGTGGGGTAAAACAGCACAGGTGAGAATCTGCCTTCCACCTCGCAAATCAGTTTCCTTGTTCTTCTCATCAGGTTCCTTCTTCTTACTCAAACATCAGATTATTTCTTCCCTGGTTGAAATTTCTTCTCAGATGGATCCCCTTCTTCTTT
>PVHX01026574.1:0-20628 GCA_004024805.1 Geosciurus inauris
TGAAGAGGAAAGGGTGGGAAAATATGTATCCCTCAAATGGACCATGTAAACAAGCAGGGGTTTCCATCCTCATATCAGATAAAGTGGACTTCAAAATAAAGTTAGTGAAAAGGGATAAAGGACATTTCATACTGCTAAAGGAAATCATACATGAACAAGATATACCAATCGTAAATATCTATGCCCCAAACAATGGGGAATCTATGTATATCAAACAAAGCCGTCTCAACTACAAGAATCAAATAGACCAAAACACAATAATACTGGGTGACTTTAACACACCTTCCTCACCACTGGACAGATCTTCCAAACAAAATCTAAACAAAGAAACCATAGAACTCAATAAAATAATCAATAACTTAGATTTAACAGACACATGTAGAATATTCTATCCATCAATGAGTGAATACACTTTTTTTACAGCACATGGATCCTTCTCCAAAATAGATTATATGTTATGCCACAAACCAAGTCTTAGCAAATAAAAATTTAAAAAATAGAGATACTACCCTACATTCTATCCAACCATAATGGAATAAAATTAGAAATAAATGACAAATTAAGAAATAGAAATGACTCCAACACCTGGAGACTGAATAAAATGCTATAGAATGAGGCATGGATAACAGAAAATATCAGAGAGGAGATTAAAAAAAATTCTTAGAGGTAAATGAGAACTCTGCTACAACATATCAAAGTCTTTGGGACACTATGAAGACAGTGCTATGAGGAAAGTTCACTGCATTAAGCTCATTCATTGAAAGAAGAAAAAAGTCAACACATAAATGACCTGACACTACATCTCAAATCCCTAGAAAAAGAGAAACAAGCCAATACCAAAAGAAGTAGAAGAAAGGAAATAATTAAGACCAGGGCTGAAGTCAATGAAATTGAAATGAAAGAAACAATTCAAAAAATTGACAAAACAAAAAGCTGGTTCTTTGAAAAAATAAATAAAATTGACAAACCTTTAGCCACTCTAATGAAAAGGAGAGAGAAAACAAAAATTATTAAAATTCATGGTGAAAATGGAAATATCATGACAGACATTATTGAAACATAGAAGATAATTAGAAACTATTTTGAAAATTTATACTCCAGTAAAATAGAAAACCTTGAAGACATCAACCAATTTCTAGAAGCATATGACCTACCCAAACTGAACCAGGAGCACATACACAACTTAAACAGATCAATTTCAAGCAAGGAAAAGAGAAGACATCATCAAAAGCCTACTAACCAAGAAAAGCCCAGAACCACATGGATTCTCAGCTGAGTTCTACAAGACCTACAACGAATTAATACCAGTATTACTCAAATTATTATAAGAAATAGAAAATGAGAGAATCCTTCCAGTCTCATTCTATGAGTCCAGCATCACCCTAATACCAAAATGAGACAGAGTCACATTACAGAAAGAAAATTGCAGACCAATATCCCTGATGAACATAGATGCAAAAATTCTCAATAAGATTTTGGCAAATTGCATACAAACACATATTTGAAAATAGTGCACCATGACCAAGTGGGGTTCATTCCAGGGATGAAAGGTTGGTTCTACATATGGAAATCAATAAATGTAATTCATCACATCAATAGACTTAAAGATAAAATCATGTGATTTTATCAATTGATGTAGAGAAATAATTTGACAAAATATAGCACCTTTTCATGTTCAAAACACTAGAAAAACTAGGGATAGTAGGAACATCCCTCAACATTGTAAAAGCTATCTAGGCTAAACCCAAGGCAAGCAGCATTCTAAATGGGGAAAAATTGGATGCATTCCCTCTAAAAAACAGGAACAAGACAGGAACAACAGGATGCCCTCTTTCACCACTTCTATTCATAGTCCTTGAAACTCGAGCCAGAGTAATTAGACAGACAAAAGAAATTAGATGAGTATGAATAGGCAAAGAAGAACTCAAAACTGCCATTATTTGTGGATGACATGATTCTACACTTACACAATCCAAAAATTCCACCAGAAAACTTCTAGAATTAATAAATGAATTCAGCAAAGTAGCAGGATATAAAAACAATACCCATAAATCAAATTCATTTCTATACATCAGTGATGAATCTTCTGAAAGAAAAATTAGGAAAACTACCCCATTTGCAATAGTCTCAAAAAAGTAAAAATAAAACACTTTGGAATCAATTTAACAAAAGAGGTGAAAGACTTCCACAATGAAAACTACAGAACGCTAAAAAAAGAAATTGAAAAAGACCTTAGAATATGGAAAGATCTCCCATGCTCTTGGATAGGCAGAATCAATATTGTCAAAATGGTCATACTACCCAAAGCATTATACAGATTAAATACAATTCCAATTAAAATCTCAATGTCATTCCTTATAGAAACAGAAAAATCAATCATGAAATTCATTTGGAAAAATAAGAGACCCAGAATAGCCAAAGCAATCTGTAGCAAGAAATGTGAAGCAGAAGGCATCATAATACCAGACCTCAAACTACACTACAAAGCTCTAGTAACAAAAATGGCATGCATTAGCACAAAAATAGACATGTTGACCAATGATACAGAATAGAAGACATAGAGACAAACCCACATAAACACAGTTATCTTATACTGGATAAAAGTGCCTAAAACATACATTGGAGAAATGATAGCCTCTTCAACAAATGGTGCTGGGAAAACTGGAAATCCATATGCAGTAAAATGAAACTAAACCCCTATGTCTCACCATGCACAAAACTCAATTCAAAGTGGATCAAGGACCCAGGCATTAGATCAGAGACACTGCACCTCATAAAAGAAAAATTGTGTCCAAACCTCCATCATGTTGGATTAGGCTCTGATTTCCTTAACAAGACTCCTAAAGTGCAAGGAATAAAATGAAGAATCAATAAATTGGATGGATTCAAACCAAGAATCTTATCAGCAAAAGAAACAACCAATGAGGTGAACAGAGAGCCTACATTCTGGGAGCAAATTTTTGCCACATGCACATCAGATAAAGCACTAATCTCCAGGATATATAAAGAACTCAAAAATTTTAACACCAAAAAACAAACAACCCAATCAATAAATGGGCTAAGGAGCTGAACAGACACTTCTTGGAAGATGATGTACAATTGATCAACAAATATATGAAAAAATGTTCAACATCTCTAGCAATTAGAGAAATGCATATCAAAACTACTCTAAGATTTCAGATCACATCAGTCAGAATGGCAGCTATCAAGAATACAAGCAGCAATAAGTGTTGGTGAGGATGCCATAAAGGGCAGATAAAATCCCACTCAAACATTGCTGGTGGGATTGCAAATTGGTACAGCCAATCTGGAAAGCATTATGGAGATTCCTTAGAAAACTTAGAATGGAACCACTATTTGACCCAGTCATCTCACTCCTTGGTCTATACCCATAGGACTTAAAAACAGCATAGTACAGTGATGCAGCTGCTACAATGTTTAAAGCCATTCAATTCACAAAAGCTAAACTGTGGAACCAACCTAGATGCCCTTCAATAGATGAATGGATAAAGAAACTTGGTATATATACACAATGGAATATTACTCAAAATAAAAGAGAATAAAATAATGGCATTTGCAGGTAAGTTTATGGAGCTGGAGAATGTCATGCTAAGCAAAGTAAGCCAATCCCCCAAAACAAAGGCTGAATGTACTTTCTGATAAGTGGATGCTGATCTATAATGGGGAGGTGGCATGGCAAGAATTGAGAAACTTTTGTCAAAAGAAAGAAGGGAGGAGAGGGTACCTGGTGGCAGGAACAATGGTGGAATGAGATGGACATCAATGCCCTGGGTACATGTATGACTGCACAAATGGTGTGACTCTATATCATCTACAACCAGAGAAATGAAAAGGTGTGTTCCATTTGGGTGCAATGAATCAAAATGCACTCTGCTGTCATGTGTACCTAAGTAGAATAAATAAATTTTAAAAAGAAAAGCTTTCATAGGATACTGATGGGGCAGCCTTTCAATATTTATTATATCCTAAAAATCCAAATTGAAAAAACTAGATTACTGGTGAGTGAGTGCAGTTAAGAGTTCAGAGGATCTCGTGTTTCATCCAGCTATTTATGGCAGAAGCTCTATTTCATATGTGGTAAGCTGAGAGCACTGGAGCTCCATTTATCCTTTTTCTATCTTACAAGCAGCAATTAGTGTTGGTGAGGATGCCATAAAGGGCAGATAAAAAATGCCAGAGGCTACTGTATGACCCAGTGCTCAGAGATTTTTCACAGAGGGATGGGCATTCCATAAAAACTATAACTCTGAAATTCTTCCCAAAGATCCTTACTTTATTTGAAATAGCATGTATGGAAGTATAAGCCTAAGGACATTAACAAAACTAACAGATTTTCTTAATTAAGAGTCATTAGCTAAACCATAGACTAGCTATTTTACCTAAAAATCCATGGAAATAGTCAAAAGAACTCCACCTAGGATCAGAAAAAATAATCTGAAAGAGTGTCTTCAAAACCTACCTCTTAGTAGATTTAGTTTTACTAGATTGTTGAACAAATTTGCTGCAGACATTGTGAAATATTTTCACCACAAAAAGTGATAAGTACTTGAGGTGATAGATATTTTAATTAGATTGATTTAATTATCATACACCATATTCATAAATCCTAACATCACTTTTTACATTGTGATTATATACAACCACATCTTGTCAATTTACAATGAAAATTAAAAACAAAAATTAAAAATAGAAAAATCAGAATTAGTGGAGCCTAAATATTGTCATGATAATTCCAAATAAAGCAGATGCCTTAACAGTGAGATCAAGGAAGGAGATAATTAAGAGTCTTCTAACCTTAGAAGATGGAAATACCTCCCATGTTCTTGGATAGGCAGAATAAATAATATCAAAAGAGCCATATGACCAAATGCATTATGCAGATTCAATACAATCCCCATCAGAATATGAAAGACATCCTTCACACAATTAGAAAAAAAAAGTTCTAAAATTTGGAAGAATAAGAGAGCCACTATAGACATGTAATCCTGAACAAGAAAAGCAATGCCGGTGGCATCACACCACTTGACCTCAAATTATACTATAGTAACAAAAACAGCATGATATTGGCACCAAAATAAACATCGAGACTAATGTAATAGAAGATAAATATATAAAAAACAGAAAACAAAAGACTAAAAAACCAAAACAAATAACATAATTAACAAATACATAAAAGAACTAAACAGTCATTTCTCAAAAGAGGAAATACAAACAGCCAACAAAGAAACAAATTTGAAAAAAATGTTCAACATCTCTTGTGATCAGGGAAATGAAAACCAAAACTACACTGAGATTTTGTCTTACTCCAGTCAGAATGAAAATTTCAAGAATACAAATAATAATAAATGCTAAATAGAATGTGGGGGAAGATACACTTATATGTTGTTGTCTATATGTATATATGTATACAACAACAATATATATGTTGTACATATATGTATATATCCAGAGGATATAAAATCAGCATACTACAGTGACACAGTCACATCAATATTTAGAACAGCACAATTCACAATAGCTAAGCTATGGAACCAAAATAGGTGCCCTTCGACAGATGAACGCATAAAGAAAACATATGTATATACAATGGAGTATTACTCAGCCACAAAGAAGAATGAAATTATGGCATATATTTTTATACATATGCATAACATGTATATGTTGTTATACATACATCATTATAAATTATGATGCTAAGTGAAATAATCCAGACCAAGATAATCTAAGGCTGAATGTTTTCTTTCATATGCAGACACCACAACAAAAAAAGGGGAAAACCATGGAGAGATTCCATGGAAATAGTGATCAGTGGAGTAAAGGAAGGGGATTGAGCTAGAGGGAGGGAGGATGAAAAAGGGGAGGGATGGTGAAATAAAACTTTCCAAACTGTCCTATACACATACATGAATATAACAGTAAATTTCAAATTTATATATATCTGCAATATGCTAATTCAAAAAATTTGTTAATAGAGAAAAATCATTAGATTAGAGGAAATGGAATGGGGGAGGTAGAAGAGGAAGAAAAAAAGGAAAGTACTGGGGACTTATTTGGAGCCAATTATATTCCATAGTTGTATAATTACATCAAAATGAACTCCAACATTATGTATGACTATAAAGCACTAATATTTTTAACAGACTTCTAAAAATAGAAAAGACCTGTCGGGGGGATCATACATCAGATTTAACAGAGAACTTTAAATAGTGATTGTAAGTATCCTCAAAGCCATAAAGAGTAAATTAAGGTATGAACATAATCTCTCACAAAATAAAGAATATCAATAAAGAAAGAAATCATTTTAAAAAATAGAAATTCTGGAGTTGAAAAAACATTACTTAAATGACATTTCATTAGGGGCTTAATGGTGGATTTGGACTAGGATAAAATAAAAGGAAGAGAATGCTGGAAGAAAAGATTTTCAATGTTTCTATTGTAAAGAAATAATTTTTAAATAAATAGATACATTTATAATGATTTAAATACTACACATTATGTACAAGTATCAAACTTCACATAAATATGTATAATTGTATTAATGGATCAATTAAAATGCATTTAACATAAAAATGAACAGGGACCTAGATAAATGAGGGGCACACATAAGTGAAACACATGCATGTTATGTGAATACTAGAAGACAGGAAAGCAAGAAAGGAGCAAGAAACATATTCCAAAAATTGTGTTAACTTTCCATTTCTGTGACAAAATGCCAGAGATAGTCAACTTAAAAAGTGGAAATGTTTATTTTGACTTATGGTTTCAATCGTTTTTATTCATGGGTGCTTGGTCCTATTGCTATTGCAGCACAACACATTACTTCAGGATCACATGGCAGAGGCAGTCCATTCACTCATGATGGCTAGAGAACAGAGACAAGAAGAGGCTTGGGTCTCAGTATCCCTTCAAGGTCACATCCACAGTGACCACATTCTCTTCAAATATGACACACCCCATAAATATCCCACCACCTCACAACAATGCCATAGACTGAGGATCAAGGCTTTAGCTCATGGGTTATGGGCAGACATTTTAGATTCAAACTGTAGCAGAAAAATGTCTGAAAATTTCAAGAAGTTGTTGAAAACTTCATGCAATAGTTATCAAACTGATCCAAAAAATCATGTGGAAATTCAAGGTACATAGATTAGCTTAAACTATACTTTTAAATATGACATGTATAACTAAAATAACAAAAATTTTTAAAAAATAATATGATTTTAATTTAATGTGCTTAATAGACATTTATCAAAAATGAAGATACCTTTCTAGGTCTATTTTCTATGCAATGGAATCTCTTTTATTTTGTAAGCTCTTCGACTCTTGTTTTTTAATTATAGGCAATCCATTCCCAGAGCAATAATGTGATTACAGTGTTTTTATTAAATTTGTTCATACTTCATTATTATTATTCATTTTATACATATCTATTTTTCATTTTAACTGACACAAAAATTGTTAAAAATATACACATTATTGATGTACTATGCAATGCTTTGACACATGTACACATTGTATAATGTTTAAATCAAGTTAAACATACTTATTACCATCATTATTACTATGTTTTAAAAATTGGAATCTTCTTAAAAGCTTAGTGGCTTTAATAACTTTATTATTTATTGGGAAGTAATGAATCTAACAAGATGGGTCATTCTCCAAACATGCAAACATGGTTATCTTCATTTTCATTTTCATACTCTTTTCAAATGAGCAAATTATTCTCTAATCAGTGTAATTACTATGTTTCAATCTTGGGAGAACATTATGCATTATCCATTTATTTCCATCCTGAGTTGTTCAATTCAGTTGCATAAAATCACAAGGTTACTTATACTGTAGTTGAATATCTAGTGAATCCAACAGAATAAATATTAGGAAATATGTATTTCCAGTCTCTTTCCATTTTTCTCCACTCTGGGTAAGAACCTCCAGATAATAGACACTTAGGATTTTTGTCATTTGTTTTTGGAGTCCCTATAGATATCAAGGATATTTTTTGCCCAGTGAGAGGGACAGGAGGTTTCCATAATTTCATTTTGGAACTTATGAAAGAAAACAATTAAGTCTGCATCAAAATAATTGACCAGCATACTTTAAATGCCAAAGTCATAGAAGATGTGGGAATAACTGATAAACTGAGAAAGACTGGAGGAGATGAAGTTGATGAATCCTGGAAGAGAATAAGGATATTAGTTGAAATACTAGTGAAATCAATGTAAGTTCTAAAGATTATTAATAGCATTATGCCAATGTTAATTTATTACTTTTCATTATTTTACTATTGTTATATAATATACATAGGGAAGCTAGGGGAGGGAAAGACAGGAATTTTATGATTTTATCACTTATTTGTAAGTACAAAATTTCTTCAAAATAGCAAACAAAACTGCCACAACAATAGAAACACCTGAAATCAATGAAGTTTCAAGATATAGAATCACAAATTCCAAGAGAAAAAATAAGAATTAATTTATTGTAAGCTATTACCTCTCTAATAAAGCATTGTTCTTGCCATTTGAAAGTGTATGCACATATTGTTCCTCTTAACCATATCTACCATAAAGTATGTAGTAATTGTGTATGTAATGACAGATACTAATCACAGAATTGGTCAAAACTAGGGCATAGTCTAATGATAAGACTGATTATTATAGGAATGATATTAGACTCAAAGGAAAAATTAATTCTCTCATTTCTCTGTCAAATTATTATGTTATTTAATGAGCAGATATGAATACAGATTTATACTTGTAGTTCAAGAATCCAAACCACAACAAAACAGGTTCTAAGTGTGGGAAGTCAATTTTTAATTTTTTAGAATTCCCAAAGTACAAAGCCAGATTTTGAATATAATCAAATCATCACATGTTATTGCACTAATATATACAATTTTATGTTTTTATGTATCAATTAAAATGAAATCAATATAAAAAGAATTGTTTATCATGAATAAATGGAATTCATCTCAGTAATGAATAGTTGGTTCCATGTATAAAAATCAATGTACTACATCACGTTAAGAGAAAGACAAAATACACATGATCATATCAATAGATGCAGAAAAAACATTTCATAATAAAAGAATGCACTAAACAGAAATAGAACATCCTTAACCTGATAAATGACATTTATGAAAAATCACTAATAGTATTGGATATAATATTGAAAAGATTAGAGACATACTCCCATAAACAGAAGTAGTTCAAGAATATTTGCTTTTATAACTTATATTCAATATTATACTGGGAAATTTTTCTAAAGTAATCAGCAAGGATAAAGAAGTACAATGCAGGGACGGGATTGTGGCTCAGTGGCAGAGCGCTTGCCTCACATGTGTGGGGCACTGGGTCCAATCCTCAGCACCACATAAAATAAATAAATAAAGGTATTGTATTCATCTACAAATTTAAAACAAATAACAAAAAGTAGTACAAAGCATCTACACTGGAAAGGAAGATGTAAAATTATGTTTATTTGCAAATGATATGATCTTATAAATAGAAAATGTTAGAAAAAATGTTAGTTTTCATTAAAATTCATATTAGGATTAATAAATGAGTAAGCTTACTGAATATGAAAAAAGATAATTGTTTTGAAATTCTATCAGATAAAACTATGAAAAGGAAATTAAAGGTATAATTCCATTTACAGTAACATAAAATAATAAAATATTCAGGCATTGGTTTAATAAAGAACTAGAGAAATTTCACACTGAACAATAACAAACATCATAGAAAAATTAAACAGACTTTAATAATAAAAATAAATCAATTGTTCAAGGATCAGAAGACTTGATATTGCTAAATTGGCAATATTCTCGGCATTAGTCTGTATAATCTAAGCAATCCATATCAAAATCCAAGCTAGGCAATATTTTTTCTAAAAGATTAACAAGCTAGTATAAAACATTGTAGTAAAATACAAGGAATCTAGAATAAAGAATCATTTTGTAAAAGACCATGTTAGAAGACTAATTGATCACTATTACAAAGCTGTAGTAGCTCAAACAATGATTTACTAACATAAAGATGTAAACAGAGATAAAAGGAATATAACTGAGAATTTATAAATGAACTTATTTTAATTATTTATTTATTTTAAATTGACATATAAAATGGGTAGATAGTTATGGGGTACTGAATAATTTTCATATACATGTATAATTTGTGTAATGTTTCAATGAGGTAATAATATTTTTCTGGTGAAAGCATTCAAAATCTTTCTATCTTTTTAAAAATATATAGTATATTATCATTATCTACAATAATCCCACCATGTAATACAACACCATAATTTATATTACTTATCCACCTATATCCTATTACCTCTTGACCACAATTTCCTCTTTGCTTCTTCTGTCCTACTCTCGCCAGGCTCTGGTAACTACTGTTCTACTCTCAATCTCTAAGAGGTCAATTTTTTAGAATCAACAAATAATTAATACCATTTTGTATTTGTCTTTCTGTGTCTGGTTTATTTCACTTAGCATAATGCATTCCAGTTTCATGCATGTTTCCACAAATGGTAGGATTTCATTTCTATGGCTAAATAGTATTTAGTATTTTGTATAAGTACATTTTCTTTATCCATTCATCAGATGATGAACATTCAAGGTGATTTCATATCTTCGCAGTTATGAATAATGCTGCAATAAATATGGGAGTGCAGCTATCTCTTCAACATGCTGAATTTCATTTCCTTTAAACTCTTACATTTATGGTGAATTGATTTTTGACTAAGGGAGCCAGTGCAATCCAATAGGAGGAAATTTGAGCGAATAGTTATGAGATAACTGGATATCTAAGGCAAAAAGTGAATTTGGAACTGAAATGAACATGATGTGCAAAAATAAATTTAAAATGAATGAAAGTCCTATACATAAGAACAAAAAAAATATTAAAACTTTTAGTAGAAGCTATAGGTGCAGATCTTGATGGCTTTGAATAAGAAATATTTTATTATATACAATAGAAGATGGGCAAGCAACAAAAAATTGGTCAAATTAGATTACATAAAACTTAAATACTTTTATGCTTCAAATGCTATAAGAAATTGAAAAGAAATCTCAACTGGGGGAAAATACTTGCCAACAATGTACCCTACAAAGGTTTAGTATCAAAAATGTATAAAGAGTACCAAAATAAACAATAAATAGACAACAATGCAAATTGAAAAGAATAAATAATTGGAATATGCAGCTCTCTGAAGTAGGTATACAAATGGCAAATAAGAAAATTAATCAATATCATTAGCAATAAAGGTAGCATGGAAGGAAATCACCATTAGATACTATTGCACACTAAATAGCAGATAAGACAGATAATAGCAAGTGTTGCTGAAGATGGGGAGAGATTGGAAAACTCAAATTACTTTCAAGAAGGTAAAAAAGTACCGCCTTCATAAAAGCCAGTTTAGAATGTCCTCAAAAAGGTAAGCATTGAGATAATCTGTGATATAGCAGTTCCATTCTTTATTATACACACCAAAGAAATGAAATGTATATGCAAACACTTACATTTATGTTCATAGAAGTATAGATCATAATAGACAAAAACAGAGTTAACAACTTTTTGATCAACTGAGGAATGAATAAATAATTTGTAATATATTCATAAAATGAAATTCTTTTCAGCAATAAAAAGGAGCAGATTACTGCTATGTTTTATAACATGGATGGAATTTCAAAACACACTATGTGACAGAAGCCAATCTTAAAATACCATATAATGTGAGAGATTAAATTCACATGAAATGTCCAAAATTGGTTCATAGAAAAAAACAATTGGACTACTAGATGTCCATGGCTGAAAGGATAGAGGGATGGACAACAAATGACTACTAATGAGTATGGTGTTTAATTTTCAGATGATGAAAATTTTCTGAAATTCAATAGTGGTTATGGTTGGCCATTCATGCGAACATACCAATACCTCTGGACTGGACACTGTCTGTCTATGTATGTATTTATGTATGTATGTATCTATCTATCTATCTATCCATCCATCCAAACCATATAAATTTTATTATTTGTTAATAACTCAATAAAGATTAATGAACTAATTAAATAAGCAAATCTTATAGATACACATTAGAAACACCAGAACTAATGGGAATACTTAGCTTTTTTCTTCAAAGCAAGAGTTAATACCACAAAAACTCAATTTATTCCACAAGAAATACATAACATATTCTCATTCTAAATTTTTGAACTGGACTAAGTAATATAATATTTCATTCAATATAATAAATATAATTAGGTGCTAAGAAAATTATATTAAAATTAACTGTGTTATTACTGATTTAATACCCTCAATATCAGATACCTAAATAATCCTAAAATGAATTGGATAAGAAAAGGCAAATACATAAGTTGTGGAGCATAGCAATCTAAAAATGGATCTAAACATATTGAAAATTAAAACATGACAAAGTTGGCATTTCAATTCAGTTGACAAAGCATAATTTACTTAACAATGGTACTGGAAAAATAGACTTCATTTGTGAAAATGTCTCCTGATTGGCATAGTCAAAAAATAAGTTTCATATGGAGTAAAGATTTAAACTTAATAAGTAAAATAATACAAATATTTTTTCTAAAACTTTGGAAGTGCTCATATTACCATGGAGAGAGGAATGCTTTTTTTTAACCAAAATAAGAAAATGGAAGCCATTAGAAAGGTTATTAAACTCAAATATCTAATTGTTTGGAGAGACATATAATAAAATAAAATGCAATAACTAGTTAATCTTCACAGTAAAATACAGGAGTCACAATTAAATTTGAATTTCAGTTAGACAATAAGAACTTTTCAAAATATAAATGTGTCCCAAATATTTTCTAACATTGACAACCATAAGTTAATATGACTAGCAAAAATTTCAGCTCTTAATAAGGAAATAATTAATTATTAAATAGAAATATGTACAAAGATCATGAATAGCCAATTCAGAACAACAAAAGCCAATATGTAAATATTCATTTGAAAAGAAACTTAATACCACCAGTGGTCAGGGAATATCAAATTAAAACAACATTGTAAACACAGACATACAGTTTGAGGAGATAAGAGATTGAAATACAGTGCAAGAAACCTGTATGAATCAGTATCAGAACAGCACTTGACACAGAAGAAGTATTTGTAGTAACAGGTATCATGAACTATGCTTTAAAAAGTGTAAGTAATTGATCAAACCACCAAGAACATTTTGAATGGACCATCTGACACTGATATATTTCCCAGTCTTAGAACACATAGTAAAGTGAAAGCAGTCTACTAAAGAGTCCTCCAATAAATAGTGAGAGAAAGATCCACCCCAGTAGACTGGCAGCCTTCAATATAGAAATATAGGAAACATGACTTTTGAAATCTGAATGCCCCGGTTCTCTGTATTATCATTGTTTATTGAATTTATTTCTTATTAAAGTATGTAGTTTTTAAGACTTTTTTTCTGACAGTATTATGCAATTTTTAGCATGGGTAAATGGGGGTGTCACTGGTCTCAACTGTTACCATAGAGTTGACATGTATCTTTTGTCTATTATTATCTTAGTTTTCATGCTCTATATGTACCATAACTAAACTATTCCCTATGAGATACATATAAAGGAATGTATTTATACTCATCATCACAAGTTTATAATGTATTTTTGTATCTTGTATTATATGTATGCAATATAATATTTAAAAATAATATTGTCTTGATTGAGAAAAGGATATACTATGCAAAATCCACAATTTGATAAATGAAAATTGCCAGTTGCTTTACAGTATGTTATTGTACTGGGTGTCTTGACTTTCTTTGGCTTTTAGTTAGCTGATAAATTAATACATTAATTAGACACTTTTGAGTTTTAGTTGGGATTTTGCATACCTTGCATTTTAAGTATTTGACTCTGCTCTTTACATTAACCCATAGCATTATTTTAATGAATGTTATAATACCAACTTAAATTTAGAAAATAAAACAGGAACACGAGAGGTATGGGAGGAGAGGAATGATAGTGATGAAGGAACACTAGGGTAACTGCTTTGTAATTCATTAAGATCTACCTCAAGGAAATCTACTTCTATTTAGTGTGTTTTCCTATGTTGTGCATTATTTTATAGAATGGGTTTGAAAAGTAACTTTTACCAAGTAAATTTTATTTAATATAAAAATTAAACATCAAATACTATAATTAAACTTATTTAACAAAAACATAAATCTGTACAGTTCTATATAATAGAGACTATTATACCTATGGGAGAGGAAAACCAGCAAGGCAGCTCCTGCTGCATGTCCTGATGGCTGATTCCAGCTTCTCTATACTGCAAGCTTCAGCTCTTCACCTCTTCTGAGCCCCAGGAACAAAGATCACTGTCTTCCCAGGTGAGGACAGAGAACAGAGGCATTCAGATTTCAAAAGTCATACTTCTTTTCAGTTGATCCAAAGTTTTGTCAACTAAGTTTTCAAAAGTTTGTTCAGAGGCAACATTACTCATTAATATCAAACATCTATTATTTCATACATTTACTTTCTTCCCTATAAAAGCTCTTTGATAAACATATAAAATGTCTGGGTTTAACATAGTTGAGACGAAGCTGTATCAAATACTGGTATCATTTTTAACTATCACCTCAAGTGTTTGAGTGTTGCAAATTTATTCAACCAGCCAAACAAATAAAAATCACTATGGCACAGCATAGTTTGTAAGTAACAGAAAGACAGGGCAGTGGCACATTAAACCAAAGCTAGCTAAATAAAAAACAACTGTCTATTGCATAGTACATAAACGGAAAATGGTTCCAAGTGACACAACCTGATGGAGAGGTCACCGTGAAGGTGCCAACTGAGCTTCTGCTGACCTTGACTGTGAAGCCAAGAAAGTATGGAAGAAGGAATGAATATATGAGGTGGAATTTGTCAATTGTAATTTGCCACCTCTGGTACTGAGCAGTTAATGATTTGCTCAAGTGTTTAGTTCTAGGCATTATATGAAAATTGTTTCAACTATAAAAGTTTATTTCACGAGAAATTGGAAGGTTAAACTGAAACACAGTTCAGTATTCATATGCACAATGATGCTCATTTTCACATTCTTTTAAAGCTAAAAAAAGTTGGCAAAAAGGGCGTGTATGGGAAGAAGGTGGGAGATTGCTAAAGCTAACATAGATGGACCATGCAAGTTATCTAGTATGATATAAACAAGTCTGATTAAATTTGGGTCATTTAAAAATACTGTTTTCCAGAATGAAAATCACAAAAATTCATATTTGTGAAAAACTTCGCTAGGTGTACTATTACTTATTTCATACTGGAGAGTACGAAGAAAAATCCAACACATTCACCTTCTCCTAATAGAATAAAGCTCTAATTTTATCTGTCAACTGGTGTTCAGATCACACATAATTTTTATCTCAAAATTCTTTGGGTTGACATTAAAGACTGCAACAATCAAGGGGCTGGGGTTGTGGCGCAGTAGTAGTGTGCTCGCCTAGCACGCATAGGGCACTGGGTTCGATCCTCAGCACCACATAAAAATAAAATAAAGATGTTCTGTCACCTACAACTAAAAAATAAACATTTAAAAAAAAAAGACTGCAACAATCAAAATTACTCAATTCTGATATATTTTTAAAAACTTACTAGTCAGATATTAGAAAAGTTATCAAGTTTTTACAGTATCATATTTGGCAAACTCACATCAAGATAATGTGACACAAATCATATAATTCAAGCTCTCAATTCATTTGTCCCCCTCACATTTTCTTTCACATATGGGGCAGCCAAGTAACATGCATTAACTTTTGTTCTGAGGGAGAAGTTGATCATACAAGACACTTGATTAAATGATAATCAAGGAAAATGAGGCACTTTCTTTTCTTTAGACTTATTCCAATATTGAAAAAATAAAAAAAGAAAGACAAAAAAATAAGAAATATAAGAAACATGAGAAAGCAAGGAAATAACATACTTCCAAAAGTCTACAACTCCCAAACAACTGAATCCTCAAATAATGAAGTAGATGAAATGTCAGACAAAGAATTTAAAAATTTAAAAAGATGGTTCAATTGATCCAGGAACTAAAATAAGATATAAAAAATAAACTAGGAGAGAAAACACAGAAAGTGAAAGATCATTTCAATAAAGAGATATTATCAAAAAGAACCAAATAGATATCTTGGAAATAAAAGAATCAAAAAGATTCAGTAAATCAAATAAAAATTTCATGAAGTATCACTAATAGATTACACCATACAGCAAAAAGATTTTTACACCTTGAATACAAGGTATGTAAACTTGAAAATTTAGTCAGCAATAAAGTGAAGATGGTAAGGGACCATAACCAGGTATTATGTCATATAGGATGGCATGCAAAGACCAAATATAAGGATCATTAGCATTGAGGAAGGAAGTGAAATACAAAAGGACATACATAATCTTTTCAGTGAAATAATATCAGAAAAATTTTCAAACCTTGGGAATGGATGGATATCCAAATAGATCAAAACAGATCCTCTCCAAGGCACATTATAAGTAAAATATCAAATATACAGTACAAGGATAGAATTTTGTAGCTGCAAGAGAAAACTGATAGTTCACATTTAGAGGCAAACCAATATAAATCACCACTGATGTCTTAGCCCAAACTTTAAAAACTGGGAGGGTTTGGAATATTATATACCAAGCTCTGAAAGATAATGATTGCCAATGGCGATTGTTTTATCCAGCAAAGCTATCCTTCAGAGTTGAACATTAAATTAAAACTTTCCTTGATAAGTAGAAACTAAAAGAAATCAGGACTACTAAACTGGTACTACTTTAAGTATTTGCTATAGTGTCAGATTTCATGCAGAGAAAATACAAAACAAACTTCAAAAAGAACGAATGAATAAAACTCACTAGAAGAGTAGCTTAGTAAAAGACCAAGTCTGAATAAAATAGTAGAATAAATGAAAATGACAGGATAAAATTTCTATAATAACACTGAATGTAAAGGTCTCAACTCTCCAATTAAAACACAGATTTGGAAAGAGGATTACAAAACAGGGCAAAAGGATGTGTTGTTTACAAGAGACTCACTTTACAGGCAAAGACATACATAGCGTAAAGGTGAAAGGTTGACAATCTGGAAAGCAGCATGGAGAGTCCTTAGACAACTTGGAATGGAATCATTTGACCCAGTTATCCTACTTCTCGGTCTATACCCAAAGGACTTAAAAACAGCATACTACAGTGACACAGCCACTTCAATGTTCATAGCGGCTCAATTCACAGTAGCTAAACTGTGGAACCAACCTAGTTACCCTTCAATAGATGAACAATAAAGAAACTTGGTATATAAACATAATGGAATATTACTCAGCAATAAAAGAGAATATAATTATGGCATTTGCAGGTAAATGGATGGAGTTGGAGAACATCATGCTAAGCAAAGTAACCCAATCCCCAAAAACCAAAGGCTGAATGTTCTCTCTGATAAGTGAGTGTTGATCCATATGGAGAAGGGGGCATGGGAAGAATAGAAGAACTTTGGTCAAAGGGGAGGTAGGGGAAGGGAGGGGACATGGGGGCAAGAAAGTTGGTGGAATGAGATGGATATCATTGCCCTAGGTACATGTATAACTGCACAAAGGTGTGATTTTACATCATGTACAATCAGAGAAATGAAAAGTCATGCTTCATTTGTATACAATGAATCAAAATCCATTCTGCTGTCATGTATACCTAATTAGAATAAATAAATTTTTAAAAAGGCGAAAGTTTGAATAAAGATATACCATGGACATAGAGACTGATAGCAAGCAGAATAGCTGCTCTCATATCTGAAAAAGCAGACTTCAAGCCAAAATTAATCAGAAGAGATGATAAAGTTTACTTCAAACTGGTAAATTGGCATATCCAACAAGAAGATATAATGATTATAAATATTAATGTATCTACTTACATAAAACAAATAGGTGTCAGTGCACCTGCTTACATAAACACATGGACATATAATCCCCGGCAGACTCCAATACAATAATACTTATGGATTTCAACACATCTCTCTCACCATTAGATGGGTCATCCAGACATCATAAACTAAGTAAAGATTCCTTGATAAAGGGAGATTTTATATATATATATATATATATATATATATATATCCATAGAATATTTCATCCATTAACAACTGAATTTAATTTTCTTTCCATAGAATGTCCTTAGAATATTTCATTCATTAACAACTGAATTTAATTTTCTCTCAGTTGCACATGGAACATTCCCCAAAATAGACCATATTTTAGGACACAAAGCAAATTTTAGCAAATACAAAATCATTGAAGTAATTCTTTATATCTTATCATATAATAATGGAATAAAATTAGAAACCAATAACAAAATAAAATATGGAAGTCATGTTAATACAGGAAGACTAAATATTACACTTTTGAATGAGGAATAGATCAGAGAAAAAATGGGGAAAAATCTAAAACATTACAAACAAATGTGAATATAGATATAATATATCAAAATCTCTGAGACACTGTGAAGGCAGTTCTAAAAGAAAGTTGACAGCATTGAATGCCTCCACTAAAAAAAGAAAGATAGCAAATAAATGATCCAATCTTACATCTCAAGTCGCTAGAAAAGCAAGAACACATTAATTCAAAAATGAGTGGAAGACAGGAAATAAGATTAGAACCAAAATCAATTAAGTTGAGAAAAAGAAAGCAATACCAAGGATCAATGAAACAAAGAGTTGGTTGTTTGAAAATATAAATAAGATTGATAAACTCTTCACCAAACTAACCGAAAGAAATAGAGGAAAAACACAAATCAACAAAATTAGAGGTGAAAAAGAAGATATGGCCATAGACATTGCTGAAATACAGAAAACCATCAGGAATTGGTTTGAAAACTCTAATAAATGGAAAAATCTAGAGGATATTGACAATTTTCTAGAAATATGACTACCCAAATTGAACCAACAGAATAAAGAAAACCTAAACAGACCAATACCAAGCAAACAAGATTAAAGCAATAATAAAAAGCCTTGGATGAGATGGATTCTCTGTTAAATTCTATTGTACCTTTAAAGAAGAATTAATGCTGCATTTCTCAATTTATTCCTTGAAATAGAAAGGGAGTACTGCAAAATTCATTTTGACACCAGTAATCACACTGATACCAAAACCATATAAAGACATGGTAAGGTAATGTTAACTAGAGAACAATATACCCTTACGACTTTGGATGCAAAAATTCTTTTTTTCTGGTACCGAGAATTGAACTCAGGGGCACTTGACCACTGAGCCACATCCCCAGCCCTATTTTCTGTTTTATTTAGAGACAGGGTCTCACTGAATTGCTTAGCGCCTGGCCATTGCTGAGGCTGGCTTTGAACTCGCGATTCTCCTGTCTCAGCCTCCCTAAGTGCTGGGATTACAGGCATGTGCCACCACACCCAAATGCAAAAATTCTTAAGAAAGCATTACCTATTTGCCTTCAAAAAATAGTAAGAAGATTGTACACCATCATCAATTGCTTTCAATCTATGTATGCAAGGTTGGTTGAACATATGTAAATAAATGAAATTTCATTATGTAGAATCAAGGACAAAAATCACATCATCATCTCAATAGGTGCAGAGAAAATTTTTGACAATATCCAGTGCCCAATTATTTTAAAAGCATTATCAAAACTAGGGATAGAAGGAAAATAACTCAACATTATTAAGGGTCTGTATGACAGACCCAAAACAAACAACATACTGAACAGAGAAAAACTGAAAGCACTTCCTATAAAATCAGGAAAAATGCAAGGATGTCCACCTTCCCCACTCCTATTTAATATAGTTCTTGAAACTCTAGCCTAAGAAATCAAGCAAGATAAGTAAATTAAAAGGAAATGAATAGGAAAAGGAGAAGTCAAATTATCCCTGTTTGTTGATGACATGATGATTCTATAATTAGAAGAACTGAAATACTCCACTTAAAGAATTCCAGTGATGATAAGCCAACTGAGAAAAGTAACAGGATAAGAGATCAACATACAAAAATCAATAGATTTCTGCCTAGTGCACTGGCACGCACCTGTAATCCTAGCACTTTGGGAGGCTGAGACAGGAGAATCACAAGTTCAAAGCCAACCTCAGCAACAGCGAGGCACTAAGCAACTCAGTGAGACCCTGTCTCTACATAAAACACAAAATAGGGTTGGGGATGTGGTTCAGTGGTTGAGTGCCTCTGAGTTCAATCCTCGGTACAAAAAAAAAAATCAATAGATTTCCTATACTCCTATAATAAATTTGCTGAGAAATACATCAGGTAAACAATTCCATGAAAACAAGCCTCAAAAACAAAATGCTTGGGAATAAATATAATCATGGAGGTGAAAGAGCTCTGCAGTGAAATTTTTGAACTCTGAAGAAAGAAGTTTAAAAAGACTTTAGAGAGGTTGAGACAGGAGAAACGTGAGTTCAAAGCCAGCCTCAGCAATGGTGAGGCACTAAGCAACTCAGTGAGACCCTATCTCTACATTAAACCACAAAATCGGGCTGGGGATGTGGCTCAGTGGTCAAGTGTCCCTGACTTCAATCTCCAGTACCAAAAATAAAAATAAAAAAATAAAAAGAC
>PVHX01026575.1:0-20628 GCA_004024805.1 Geosciurus inauris
CCACGCCTCCTGGCTACCGCTGCCTCCCGGTGATCCTGTACTCACACATACACGAGCGAAATTCCTGCGTGGGATGTTGAGCTGCAGAATGATGCCAGGATGCTGGCTGGAAAACGGCACCTCCACCACTTCCAGCTTTGGTCCCTGAGAGCCTAGCGCAGAGTGGACTGTCTAGGCCGCCATCTTGGAACCGCCCCCTCTTGTAGTGTTTTTTGAGGGACTACTGAAATGGGCCATCAGGAGCTTGAGACCTGTGTTTCCCAGCCTTTTTTTTTATTTCATTACCAACCCCTAAGGATCTTTTTAGGCTTAAAAAAATTTTTTTTGTTGACGATTGACACACCTTTATTTTATTTATTTATTTTCATATGGTGCTGAAGGTTGAACCCAATGCCTAAACATGCTAGGCAAGCGTTCTACCACTGTGCTAAAACCCAACCTTTTTTAGGCTTTTTTTTTTTTTTTTAACCAGCTGCCTTCCTCTTCCATGAAATTTTCCCCCGTTTGGTACCAGGAATTGAACTCAGGGGTACTCGACCACTGAGCCACATCCCCAGCCCTATTTTGTATTTTTATGTAGAGACAGGGTCTCACTGAATTGCTTAGCACCTCGCTGTTGCTGAGGCTGGCTTTGAACTCACAATCCTCCTGTGTCAGCCTCCCAAAGTGCTGGGATTACAGGCATGCACCACTGCATTCAGCTTCTATGAAATTTTAATACCACAGATATGTGTACATCTGTTTATGTGCTGTATGTATAGATGTATTTTATACATACAAAAGTAAGGTTTCTATTTTCTTCACCTTCCCAATAACCATTATTTACCCCCTTGAGGATGACATCACCCCTGCATGGTATAGACATAGAGATGACCTTTCTCAGCAATGTAACTGCCTGGACAAAAGTAATGACCACTCAAGGAGACCTTTGCATTAAAAGTGGAAGATGATCTCAGAGCAAATGACCCAGAGGGAGGCCAACCCGGAGCATGTATTGTAAGGAGTTGTGAAGAGGTTCTCTCTCTGAATCAAGTAGCACTTCATCACTCCTTTCTTCCATAACAGGGTTCCTTTCATGTAACAGGGGTCCCCTTTATGTTTGGGTGCAAGCCTTGCTGCTCCACCACTGGCAGCTTATTGTAAAATTGACATTTTTCCCCCTTTCCCCTCTGTCTCTTCCCATCCCTGAGAGCAAAACAAGATGAACATTCTTTCTATCCTAAAAGGGGTGGTCTGTCCTTCCATGTACTGCCCACCTGAACAGACACTCTAGACATGGGAAATGAGAAAATAGCTCTTAATGATAAAGTTGAGTGTTAATTAGAGCCACTGATGATATCTGGAAAACAGCTCTGTAGTCCCCTTTTTAAAGCCCTCTTCTCCCCCTAGCAATTAGGGTGGCAGCCTCTGCAATTCTCTCTATTGCCTTTCTCCTTTGCTAGCAAAGCAATTAGACTTCTTTTTCCTTTTTCTCAAAGCCTTGTCCTTATTATCAGATTAGCAGTGGGGACAAATACCAAGCTTTCAGTATCACCCCCATAGAAGTTTGTCTTTCTATATGTATTTATGTGATGTATACTGTCTATTTCAGTCACTAGACAGAAGGATCCTGTAGGTTCATCAGGACTAGAAGTGAGTCTGGTTTGTGTTTCAATGCCTCATAGAACACTTGTAGAAATTTGTACTAATTTCTCAATAAGTACTGGCTGAATGAGTGAATGGCTGACCAACAATAAAGAATAGGATAACCAGCCGGGCGCAGTGGCTCAAGCCTGTAATCCCAGCACTCAGGGAGGCTGAGACAGGAGAATCGCAAGTTCAAAGCCAGCCTCAGCAATGGCGAGGTGCTAAGCAACTCAGTGAGACCTGTCTCTACATAAAACACAAAATAGGGCTGGGGATGTGGCTCAGTGGTCGAGTACCCCTGAGTTCAATTCCCAGTACCAAAAAAAAAAAAAAAAAAAAAAGAATAGGATAACCATAGAAAAAGATCAATGTGTTATTAATGAGTAAGTTATTTTCTTACTCCTGATTGAAGATTTCTCCAATATTCTGGAGATGTGTTGGTTGCATTTATTTATTAAAATTATTAAACTGTTCATTTATAGCACAGGATCATTGTAAACTACTAATTGTGCAGTGTGGATGTCACTTCTGATCACTTGAATTTGGGATGGGTTTTCCTCTCCTGTCCACCAATAGCATTGATTTCCTGCTACTACAGCTCATTGCCATGAAGAGTAATTTCTTGCCCTTCAGTAGTGTAAATACTTTTGTTTCCATTGGGATGTCCAGTCAAAGTTCAGGTCCTTGGTGTCTCTTGTCTCAAAGGAAATAATAATATATTAATTATGTGTTGCTACTACTGAGTGAAAGTAAATGAACTAGTCTTCTCTGAAAACAAGCTCAGGCAGGTTAAACCACATGTGCTCTGAGGCATCAAAATTTCTGGCGTTTTTGGAAACTACATAGTTCTAACAGAGAACAATGAATTGTTTTTATAGAGTTGAGCATAAAGTTAAAAGATTAAACCTTATAGGAAACATCAGGCAACTTATTTTAAAACAAAGAATTGCATTAGAATTGAATTTTAGGGAGAGTTGTAGGGGTGACCTAGGTATCAACTTTCAGGGAAAGGGCAAAAGTAGGTGAACCCACAAAGGTATAGGAAGGATTGTCTAGACTGGGAAGGGAAATGAAATGCTATGGGAGCCAGTGCAAGATGAGGGATTCAGTTAAGGGTAAAGGAGATATTAAGTAAAACTCCCAAAGCCCCTGCATCAATGAGTCATTGCAGTATTGTTGGCTTCTCTCTTTGGAAAGTAGAAGCTAGATTGAAACGGATTGAACAGAGAAAAAGGTAAATGAGTAAATGGAGGAAGCGAGTTTGCCAATTGAGCAAGACACAGAGAAGTAACAGATAAAGTACAAATTTATTGAATGTGAAGGTGGAAGTAGCACTCAGTAAGGTAGAAAGGAATGGCTGAGCAAGAGAGACAGAGGCTCAAAGGCCCAATGTCTGGAAATTAGGGTCTTATATCCTGAACTATATCCTGAACTATCCTGAACTATTAAAGGATTGGTGTCCTCTTCTTTATATGGACCTGATTGAAGACTTTACCCCATTTGCTCCCACTGGTTACCTTATACTACCGGATTAGAATATTTTCCAATTCCCACCCTCCTATTGGTTACTTTAAAAAGCCTAATTAGAATATTGCCCATTTTATACTGCCCCTGCCCCACCCTCCATTGATCATTTCAAAATTAGAAAGTGTAGTGGGAGTTGTCATGGTGATATGTCCTCAGTGGCAGGAGTTGTCATGGTTATGGGATATGTTGTACACAGGAACAGGACTCATCTCCTTGTCTTGTCTTCCAGCGGCTTCTAATAAATACCCAAATACCCTGTCTCCACCATATTGGTATCCCTGAACTCCTTCTACCCGACACTTTTAGGGAAAGAAAGAGTTCAGGCTCACTTTTAATTTCTCTACAGCGCATCCAGCCATCAACGAAATGAAAGCTCAGTGAATTATATTGCTTTATATATATATATATATATATATATATATATATATATATATATACACACACACACACATATATGCATATATACACATACATATATATACACACACATATAGTGTGCATGTATGAATATGTATTTTTTAGATTGAGGAGACATATACTGGTCCACTTTTTGAACTTAACTACTGAGCCTGTGCAAGAGATTTGCAGCTGTAGGGCCCATGGATTTGTGGCCATGGGTGGCATCAATTTATGATGGATTTATTCATAAAATAGGGCAGTGGCTGTTCTTGTAAAGGGGATACTTCTCCCACAGATGGTAATAAGTAAAAGATACAAGAACCTCATCATGTAACAAGGACTTAGACACTTCATGTTTGCCTGTAGATGTCTGATGGGTGGGAGGACTTGGCATTCGGACCCCCGTTTGCATCCATCTCCTTTACTCTGAGCCATCTTGGATTCCAGGGACAAGGTCTAATCCTACAAACTTCCTGTGATGTGATGGACAAACTCCACCTGACCAATCCTGAGATAATGATGGCCAGACCACACCTGATCAACATCACCTGCTTTGGCAGCTTTGAAAAACCTCTAGCTGTGCAAACCCTTGCCCTCATTCCCCTTTCTATGAAACTTAAAAGTCATTGGCAGCTCCTTGAAGACAAGGCTAAGGATGTGGGTTTGTCTTTCTGGTGCAGCTACACTGATTAAAGTTCCTTTCATGCTTTTCAGCATTGCATTTTCTGTTTATTTTTGTTTCTGCTTTTTTTTTTTTTTTTGCCCTTTGCTGAGCAACTGGATCTGGTTTGTGGAATCTCAAGAGTCAATGTTACAGAGCAAGGACCCCCTGCAGAGCCAAGGCAGCCACTGAATATGGGTACTTTGATACTGGTTCTTGCAATCATGAAAGAAAGATTTTAGATGTGTTGCTCAGGGTAGCAGGTGTAGTTTATTAAAAAGGATTGACAGGCAGGGCATGCCTGTAATCCCAGAGGCACGGGAGGCTGAGGGAGGAGGATCCTGAATTCAAAGCCAGCCTCAGCAACAGTGAGGCACTAAGCAACTCAGTGAGACCCTGTCTCTACATAAAACACAAAATAGGGCTGGGGATGTGGCTCAGTGGTTGAGTGCCCCTGAGTTCAATCTCTGGTTAAAAAAATAAAAATAAAAAAAGGAGGGAAAGTGGGTCCTCTTGGGCGGGACAAAAGGACAGTCAGTGTAGGTAATGAATGATTGGGTCAGACAAGGAAGGTGGAGGCTGGCTGGAAAGGAAAGAAAATGCTAACACCTCCAGAGTCCTTCCCCCTCCTTCAACTTGTTGCCAAGGTTACCTGCCTCTATGGGATTATTCCCCCCTGCAGGGAGTTGTAGGAGTTATTAATGAATGCCCATCCCATGCCCCTCCCTTCCTGCCTGTACTCCCAAGCAACTTCATTCTCACTCTGGATCACTCCACATTTTGGCCCACCTTTTGGTCACTAGTCACATAGGCAAGATAAAGGGAAAAGGTAGGCATGAGAACAAGGGAAATCTAAAATCTATAAAAGGGGCAGGATACCCCCACTTCCTCAGGCATCAACTTCCAACTTGCACCCCCTCTTCTGTCTCTGTGGAGAAGTCAGTCTCTCTGTTCTATCCCTTAAATAAAACTTTTTTTCTTGCTTCGGTGTTTCATGGTTGTTCAATCTTCACACGGGGTGGGGAAGGGGCGGGGCGGGAGCGAACGAGACTTGGCACTGATTCTCTTCACCAGTTATCTCTCAAGAAGAAGGACAGTGTGCCCCTCCTGTCCTCCAGTTTTACTGAGGGACCCGGGGAAATTTCCAGAGAATCCCACCCAGGTCCACCTCTCAACTTTTGACCGACGGTAGGATTGCATTAGACTTCCAAGTCTTCCCATGCATGGTATAAGGTCAGATAATGATGACCAAAAGGAGGAGGCCAATTAAAACCGCTGAGCAAGGCTTTATTGATATACGCTCCTGAGTGAGACTCCCCATCCAACAGGGAGGGTCTGGGAGAATCGCCCAGGGTCAGCTAGATTGGAATTTTTAATGGGTTTGGGGTAGGAAGGGGAGGGATTGGGACAGGAAAGGGAAGCTTAGGGCAGGAGGGAGGGTTGGGGATAGGAAAGGGAGGTTTTGGGGGATCTCGCATCCTCCTGGGGTTGGTTGAGGATCGACTGATTGCTAGTGGTTATGAGTCGCCATCACCACTTGTCTGGCAGAGTAGTAGATTGATTGCTCTTTTGTGTATGCGGGCTGCCTAGTGTTTTGTTTCCCTTAGCTGCCTTAAACTGACCTAACACATGGTAAAGATCTAAGGCAACTCTGGGTCACTTCGACCATGCTGTGGTTTTAATTGGAACTTGTGCTTATGAATCTTATGGTTATGGAACTTTTCTTCTAATTATCCTATTTCCCTGAGTTTTGGAATCTGGTCTGTGTAAATGTTGCAGAAGTCCCCCACCTTAGTGTAACTAGTGTTCCCCTTATTGGCATGGAGGAGCCTTTCGGGCCTGCGTTTCTCCTACAGATAAAAGGTTTGCTGCAGAATACAGCATATCCTATTGACGTAAGTGTTGTGAGTGGCGCTATTAATAATTACTCAGAGGCAGATTGTCTTTAAATGTAAGCATATATTTGATCACACCAATCATCAAATATAAACAATGCAAAAAGTGTTGGATGTGCTGGAGCACCCCAACTAGCATTCAATGCACACTAAACACTACAAGAAAATCACACAATCCTAGGGCAACCACGAGCCCCAAAATACCTCCGATGCCATGTGACTTCTCTTAGCCAAAGAGGAGACATTGTCTTTGTCTGGTGGTTCTCTCCAGCCAATGGCTGGACATCAGGGAATGGTGGAGTGATCCAGGAACAGACAGCAAGGTGGCCAGTCTCACTGATGTCCTTGGAGCAAAACTCCTCTATGTGGCAGGACAAGTGGTTTAAATACAGTTCTAAGTTGGTGGTGTACATTGGTGATTGGTTACACCCAGCGAGAGTCAATGTCCATTGGGTATGTCCAGTGAGATGATGTAATTGCAACTGGGCATGTTCTTTGCACATGTTTATGGAGCTGTGCTCCCTATCAACTGTAACCAATCATTGCTAAGCATGCCTTTGGCTGGTGCCTCTTATAGCTCCTTATCAATTGCAAGCAGATGTAACTAAGCTTGCCAATGGCTGCTGTTTCTTATGGCCAGCAACTTAGTGAGTCTCAGGATGTCCCAGCATGTCTATGACAGATGTTCCTTACACTAAGCCAGGCAGGGCTAGGGGTAAATTGCTTTTTAAAAGAAAGCATGTGGAGCTCAGCACAGCTTACAGAATTGTTCCCTTAACCTCACGTTTCCACTGCTCACATCTGTTACCTATCATTAAGGCCTAGTAGTCTGGTAACAATAAAGGATCCCTAGAAAACTGTGAGAGCCTTTGTAAGTAGGGACAAGTGAGGCAAGTTTTACCTCTGGGCACTTAGCATATGAATGGCTTCAACAGTAGCCTTGCAACAGCAGAAATTTTGGGGACTATGTGGTGGCTCAACAAAAGCCCATGGTAGCTGGAGTCACTTTTCCTAGGCAGCAGCAGCTGAAGCAGATAGTCTTTTTTAGCAAAAGTAGAAATCTGTATAGCTTTTGTAGGCATTAGTGTTATTGAGTGACACTATTACCTCCCAAGGGAAGAGTCCAGGCTACACTGTGATATTCAGATTCAAATCAGTAAGAAAATAGGTTTTATTTAAAGCCAGCTTTAAAGGAAAACAAGAAATTTTTGTTTCAAATTTCTATCTTTGAGAGGCTCTGAGTGAGAAAAGCTTTCTGTAAAGCCAGGAGACAAGAAGGTGGTATGTAAAACTGCTGGGTAGGGCTTTATTGGAAAATATGCTTCCAGGCGAATTCCCCCTAATCCAACAGAGCGGGATGGGAGAATTACACACGTGATCCGCAGTACAGAAAATTTAAAGAGCCCAGTCAGGAAGGGGAAGGTTTAAGGCAAGAAGAGGAGGTATCTGGAGTCCTGTGTTCCCCTGGAGTTGGTCAGGGGATCCTTGAGTTCAGAGTCCTTCCGGGATGAGTCAGGAAATGTCTGCTGATTGTTAGGCAGTGCCATTACTGCTTAAGTGTCAGCATCTGGTTGGCTGTTCCTTTGCGCATGTGGGCTGCTTGATGCTCCATTCCCCATGGTGGCATTCGCCATATTGTGCATTCTGCGTTCACCGCAGCCACGTGGGGTTTGCCATATTGTATGTTCTGCGTTTGCCTCACGATATCTTGAATCAACCTAACACTTTCAAAAAGAAGAGATAGCAAAAATGATGAAACAGCCGGTTACCTTGACTCCTGCTCTGCTGAAGCATAACACCAGAGAAGCTATAAGGAGCATATGCCATAGACATGTCTGGACATGCCGGGGACTCACTAAGTTGCTGGCCATAAGGAACAGCAGCCATTGACTTCTTTAGTCATGCCTGCTTGCAATTGATAAGGGGCTATAAGGGGCACCTAACCATAGGCCTGCCTAGCAATGACTGGTTACAATTGGTAGGGAGCAGCTCCATGCACATGCGCAAAGAAAGGCCCAGGTGCAATTATACTATCTCACTGGACATAGTGAATGGACATTGACTTTTACTGGGTGTAACCAATCACCAGCTCATACTAATAGATAATGGGAATTGAAAACAGTGTAGCTTGAGGGAAGAGGCAAATAGCCCTATGCTAACACCCCTCCCTCCCCTGATGAATGTTTCCCTAAGACTAATTGCAGATAAGGGAAGAGTGCTCCATGAGGCCGGGAGACACTCGTCTGCAGCTCACAGGGCCCTGACCACTGAGCCTGAATTCCTGGGCACTAAAACTGACCACTTCACTGATTTATGGAACTAGCCCCAAATTCCTAATTGCCTGAGAGAACCAGCAGGTCACCACTATGCCACCCCCCAAAATAAACCTATAAAAACCCAGTCCCTTTCTTTGTTCAGTGGCTCATTTTCCACCAGGAAAATGGGTGCACCACCACCTTCACAGATGAATCTTGTTCCTGAATAAAAGCTTGAAATGACTTGCATGGTTTGCAACTGCATTTAAACTGCTTGTCCTGCCACATTGTGGGCTTTGCTCCAAGGACATTAGTAAGACCGGCCACCTTGCTGTCTGTAAGACGAACGACCAGATGGAAGTGAAACAGGACCAACACAGGCTTTTATTCTAGGAAATACGCTCCCGGACCATTTCCCCGCCCAGTCGCCAGGCTCGAACAGGTCAGGAAAATGGCGCTGTGCCTCGTGTTTCCCCATCCGGAAAAGGCAGGCTTAGGGCCAGGAAGAGGTGTTGACTTAGAGTCCAGTGTCTTCTGAGATTGGTTTGGTGCTGCTGGTGATGTCAGATCCCTTCCGGTATGAGCCGAGAGCCGTACTGTAAGTTCGCTTCTTCTTCCGTACAGATCATTGGGGGCCGCCATCTTGGTGTGCTTGACGCATGCGTGCTGCGCTCGTCGCATGTGTGTTACGTTTGTCGCGCGCGACAGTGAGTGGGCTGGCTCCTGGTGTTGTGTTGGTGCAGCGCCGCGGCGCGCAGGGTCTGGTTTTCTGTGTCTGCCTCCGACCTAACACTGTCCATCCCTGGATCAACTCCACCATTCCCTGATGTCCAGCTGTTGGCTGAAGAGGACTACCAGACAAGGACAACGTCTGCTCTTTGGCTAAGAGAATTCACCTGGCATCAGAGGTATTTTGGGTCTTGTAGTTGCCCTAGGATTGTGTGAATTGCTGGTAGAGTTTGGTTGCTCTAGGATAGTGTAACTTACCTATAGTGTTTAATAACTGTGCATTGAATGCTAGTTAAAATGCTCCAGCACACACAACACTTTGCATTAATTATATTTGATGGTTGTTGTGATTGAACATACACTTGCATTTAAAGACAATCCATTTCCGAGTAATTATTAATTGCACATGCCGCTCATGACAGAGGCACACTGAGGCAAGTGAAAAGTGGAAAATAAAGCTTTGTTTAAAGGATAGAAGAATGGTGCCAGCGCCCGCGCCGGCACAAAGGGAAACCGAGTCAGGCGAGGGAGCCGCGGATGAAAAATCACTCACACACAGAACAAGGTGAGAGACTCTTTCTTTATTGAGCTCAGGTCCCTCTTTATATATGCTAAGAGGCCCTTTGTCCTCCAAGCCTACAGGGTGCATAGGGTGTGACTATTCCATTAGCACCTTGCTGCTATTCACAGGAATGTGGCTTTTGTTACATTATGGAACTATGGCCAAAAGCTCATGATTGAAAAACCTGATATAGTTGTACTATGTACTGCGGAAGACCTCAGGCCAGCTCTGTCCCACAGAATGGACTTCTCCTGGAGGAAGAAGGGGACCCAAAAGGTGGAATTCTTGGGAAGAGGAAGTCCCATCCCTTTTATACAGCTAATGTCTTCTTTGTCTTTTTACATTCCTCTCCTCTATCTTGTTAATTTCCCATCTTGTACCTGTGATTGGAAGATGCTGGTGCAGAGGCAAAAGGTGGTAAACAGGTGGGCTGAGGCCTAGGGAGGGGTAATGGGGCAGGAAGGCACCTCAGGGTGAGTTAGCAGTTTCTTGCCAGCTCCATTGCTTCGGTAAAGATTGTTTAGGAAGGACAATAACTGCTGAGATTTTGGAGACATTAACATTTTATCTTTCACTATGGGATCCTCCAACCTTTTGAATCTAGACTTGTTTAAATTGTTTCCCTCAATCTGGCCCAATTTTGTCTATCTACTCTGACTGCCTATTTTTAATTCTGGCTTTAATGGTACAAAAGACAGGAAATACACATCTCCAGATTTAGTTAGCCTGTACTACCTTGGCCAGGGGACAGTCTCTACTCAGCTTCCTTGGCATTCCCCAGGCCAGTGTGGGGACAGCCCCACTGCCTTTACTCTGAGCAAGAGGAAGTTGCTTTTGATTTTAGAGGGTCCCCAACTTCAGTCTGTTTCTCTAATGACTATGATAATATTTTTATCTGTAAGATTCTTTGTGTAGTACAAAACACCAAGAAAAATATCATTAAAAATTACTGGAGTTGTTACTAAAAGCTCAGTCCTGTCCCTGATGCCAATCCAGTAATGAGGACACCATGATTTTGAGGAAAAGGAAAGAGAGGCTGTGACTCTGCCCATTAGCAGAAACAGGAGGCTTTTAAAGAGGTCATTCAAAGGCTACATTCCACGTGTTCTCCCTTGGAGTTGCAATTCACTTGTTAATTTGGGAGATAGTCATTTCTGAGATATTTTGGTGCTATCCCCAAAGTCTAAATTACTTCCTTCCTATGCTAGGTGTGTGCTCAAGGAGATAACTGCTTAGGATGGGGAAGGAATGTGCTCCTGTTTCCCCTGAGATTAGGGAGGAGCAGGGAGAGAGGAAGAGAAAGAAACATGTCTGTTTTAGGTCACAGTGGCAGAGCAGCAAGGGCTATATTCAAAGCATGAAGTGGACCATTGTCACAGGACCAAGCCTTGAAAGAATCCCTATATCAGTCACCCCAAATCCACCCTGCATTCAGGCCCAAGGAGCAAACTAGAGGAACTGCTCTTGAATTCCTGAGGTGTTCTCTAGGTTCAAGGTAGAAAATATTTAAGAATTACTGAGAGACTTTAAGATTGTGTAGTTACTTTAGATGGACATACAGATCCTGCTCATACTGTACAGGAAGGTGGCTGATAAATCCATGGAATTCAAAAGGGGAGGATTGGGCCTCACTGGACCCTTTATGGAACAGTCTACAGAAACACTGCATTTTCATTTCAGAAATGGGCAGAGGTATATTTTATAGCTGAAAAAAAGTGGGGCAAGGTGAAAATATTCCCCAGGAAGCTGGCTAATGAGAACAATACATTCAAGGCCAACCCACAGCACCTCTGCTTGTTCAAGAGTACAGATGCTGTATCATTTAAGAGATCACTCACTGAGCTCATACTTTAGGTGTCAGAAGCACTTAAAGAGGAAGTGAAAACAAAGAGGTTTTGAATAGGGTCAATGGAAAAAAGAAAGGCACAAGTAAGTGGTTCCCACCCAACTCCTATGTGATAAACACATTGTCAATATTAAGCTTGAACTGGGAGAGGTCTCACAGTTGTATTTAAGTTCAAAGTTTCTACATAAACAAGTATCAACTGACTGGCATTTTTCTGAAGTTAAGGAATTTAATGACTTCCCTTCATAGGTGAATGGATCTCTGTTATGGTCTGCAGAAATAGTAATTGCTAAAATAACCTTATCTCCATTCAGGCATGGAGCACTTTTTAGCTGAAATTAACCAGAATGGAGCCAGGTTGAGTCTGGTGGAAGATCGTGAGTTCAAAGCCAGCCTCAGCAAAAGCAAGACTCCAAGCAACTCAGTGAGACCCTGTCTCTAAATAGAATACAAAATAGGGCTAGGAATGTTGCTTAGTGGGTGAGTGCCCCTCAGTTAGATTCCCTGTATCCAACTACCTGCCCACCCCCAAAAAAGAGTGTGGTGATGAAATAGCAAAACTGGACCCAGTTGTAAAATGAAATTACAAGAACTTTATCTTGAGAAACAAATGCCTGGGGAAAGAGTGAGTTCCCCTTCACTTCTGTGAGACTTTCTTTAGGAAAAGTAATTTATCAGGAGTCCCTACCTTTTGGATTGTAAATAAGGGTCTCTAAGAGGGTGACTACTCCCTTTTGAAATATAAACACCCCTTTGGGAGGCTTTCAAGAGATTTAACAGATGCCAGTGTAAAGAGCAATTTCTCCTTATCAGTTTTTGAAAATGTGCTTTATGTAGAGACCCTCCCCCAAAAAAGCCTTTAGTTACATAGATAAGGAATTTTTTTTTTTTTTTTAAAGAGAAAAACATTGTGAGAAATGTGGATCAGGGCTTAGAATTTGCAGTTTGTTCTCCTCTGGATCCTCGGTGTAAAATAAAGTTGACAGTTCTCCTTCTCTCCCAGTGCTGCTTGCTGCTTCTCCACCAGTCTATTTTCCACAAGAATGGTGGTGGTGCCCACCTGTAATCTTGGATACTGGGGAGGCTGAAGCAGGAGGATCTCAAGTTTCACCCTCAGCAAGTTAGTGAAATCCAATCACAAAATAAAAAATAAAAAGGATTGAGGATGTAGCCCAGTGGTAAAATGTCCCTGAGTTCAATCCCCCATACAAAAAGAAAGAAAAGAAATCAGGGCCCTGGAGGTATTATGATTTCTTTTGACTTTTATCTCTTAAAAATACATTTGATTTAAGCTGGGCATGGTGGCACACACCTGTAATCCCAGCACTTTGGGAGGCTGAGACAGGAGAATCACAAATTCAAAGCCAGCCTCAGCAATGGCAAGGCACTAAGCAACTCAGTGAGAACCTGTCTACATAAAATACAAAATAGGGCTGGGGATGTGGCTCAGTGGTTGAGTACCCCTGAGTTCAATCCCTGGTACCTTAAAAAAAAAAAAAAAAAAGCATTTGATTTAAAGTTTCAATGGGTTTGGAATTTTTGAAATGACATGTCATATAATTAACATTTTTTCCTCTGAATTTTCTCAGAAAATTCTACATTACTGCCCAGCAATAATCCCATAAGGAAATCCACAGGGGCATAGCTGGTCCTGAACATGAATGTGAGTTATGACTTCTGGGATTGTTTATGGCAACCAAGCCTAGGAACTGTACCTGGATCTCAGCTGGCTGGATTCACCTGCATAAGAAATAGGCCAAAGTGAAAAAAGGAAAAGTGCACTTGACGTAGTTTTGTCATACTAGAGAGAAGCAATTAGCTTACTTCTCTGGCCTAACCTACAGAACCAACCTATAGATACTGAAAGACCTGAGCTAAATAAACTCCATGACAGGCTTCAGACCCTCCAGAAAGACTAGTAGGCCTGAGTTTAGATCCCAGGAAAAGCCACACATTGCTCAAGGCTAAACCCACTCTTGGAACACCCTCAGAGCAGCCAATCAAAGGTTAAAAATTATACACCTGGCATTCCTGAGGTCTGAGTCAGGGTCTAGGAGACTATAGATAGTTACTTTGTACAAACTAGCCAATCACTCATCGCTTGCCCAAACCCCAAGTGGACCCTTTTGAACTCACCTGTAGTTGGTCATTTTCAAAAGATTCTCTAAGGTCATGATTGGGTCCCACCAAATGTAATGAACACCCCCCAGAATCTGAATGGTCAATATCATCACCATAGGGGCTGAACAATTGTAATTGGTGCTTGTCTAATGATGCAATGCATACATCATGTCCACTGCCACCACCTGTCCCCTCCCTCTACAAAAACAGGCTCAGCCATTGTTCGGGGTGCACCTCCCTACCCACTGCCTCAGTGAAGGTGTGCAGTCCCTGTGTGGTCCCTGCTTGAACTTGTAATAAAAGACCCTTTTGTGATTACATCAGAAGCAGACTCCTGGTGGTCTCCTGAGCTTGAGCATTACAATACAAAAGCCAGAGTTTAGTTGGCTTGAAGAGGGGATAAAATGGGACAAAAGGTAGGAAGCATACATATACAGATTTAGTTAGTCTATGCTAGACAGGTGGGGGAGGGGGCAATCTCCATTCTCAGCCTGCTTGATGCCAGTCAGGCCATGGGGTTGGGGAAGCCACTCAGCTTCCAATTTTAGCTCTATCCAGAATCATTTAAGCCCTGAAGCTATCACACCAAAGTGGGCTTTCTGCTATCTGTCCTTCTGCTAAATGGAGGGAGTTCTATTTCTTCTCACTTAAATAAATCCTATATCATTTTCTCTGCCTTTCCATTATCATTTGTGGATTTTATTCTTCAAATTTTCAAGACAAGAACCCAGAAGGAAATTGGCAAAGTGTGGAGATATAGTCTCATCTCAAAACTCCAGTTCCAATAACACAGGACACTTTAACCCCATCTTCTCATCCTAATGAAATGGTGGGTTCTGGTTACCTTGAGTCCTGCTTCTCTGAATGCTGAAGTATAATACCAGAGAGGCACACTGAGGTAATTGAAGAGTGGAAAGTGAAGCTTTATTTAAAGGCTAGAAGAACAGACTTCTGGAGAAAGAAGGGGACCAAAAGTTGGAATCTTTGGGATGAGGAAGCCCCATCCCTTTTATAGAACTAATGTCTTCTTTGTCCCTTTACATTCCTCTCCTCTATCTTGTTAATTTCCCCTCATCCAGTAACAGCGATTGGAAGATGCCAGTGGGGAGGCAAAAGGTGGTAAACTGGTGGACTGAGGGGTAGGAAGGGGTAAATGGGGCAGGAAGGAGCCCCAGGGCAGATTAGCAGTTGTTGAACCCAGGACACAAAGGACCAACGACCCCAATTTTAAATCCAATTAAGCAAGTTTATATTGTGTGCACATTAGCTGTACAGTGGCTGTCTCTCTCTCTGAAAAAAGGGCCAGAGATCAGCAGCCTGGTCTCAGAGCAGAGAGGTTTTTATATCTCAAAGAGTTACAAAGGTAGGATTTTGGCAATAATTATACAGAAGCAGATAGCAAATTAATGAACTTATAGTTTAACATCTCTAGGTAGGGAGTAAACTCAGACTTTAACCTTGCAGGAATCATTGAGATTTTGTCAAGAGTGATTATCCAGTCAAAGCTATGTACTCAAAAAGCCAGGTGCCGAGGGGTTCAAGGAATGGGCAAGAATTCTTAACAAGCTGAACAAAAATGAGCTTTTTTATGACCTCTGGATGAGATGACTCCCAAACTTAAAATAGAATTCTGCTGGGTTCATTACAGTTTCCTGCCTGCTCAGGAGTTACTTCATTAACAATTCTTTTTTTTTTTTTTTGGTACCAGGGATTGAACTCAGGGGTACTCAACCACTGAGCCACATTCCCAGCCCTATTTTATGTTTTATGTAGAGACAGGGTCTCACTGAGTTGCTTAGTGCCTCGCCATTGCTGAGGCTGGCTTTGAACTCACAATTCTCCTGTCTCAGCCTCCCAAAGTGCTGGGATTACAAGTGTGAGCCACTGCACCTGGCTGGCTTCATTAACAATTCTTTAGGAAGGGCAATATCTGCTGGACTTTTGGGGACATTAACATTTTATCTTCCACTATAGGAACCTCCAGCGTTTTGGACCTAGGCTTGTTTCCCTCAATCCAGCCCAATTTTATCTATCTATTCTGAATGCCTATTTTTAATTCTGGCTTTATTAACAACATTTGGAAGTTTAATAATCAATACAATGATGTACAAATAGAATAAGACTCTCTCCCTTCCCCCATCCCATTGTCTCCTCCCTTTATTCTTTGTACATTTTCTTCTCCCTCTTTGATTCACAAAGCTGATAACAACATTCTAGTAGATGAATTTAAATTACAGTAAAAGTGACAAGCAGTTCTATTATACTGCTGATAAAATTACATTTTATTACAGTTATTTATTAAATCACATTTGACTGCCTCCTTCTACTTCTCTTTTTTTTTTTGTAACCCTAGTCCAACCTTTCACTTTCAAACTATTCTTTTTAAAGAACAATTTGTGTTTCTAAATGTAAACCCCCCCCCACAATGTAGTACATAAAACAAAAGTGTTCAGCTTAACAAATTATTGTATGCCAGCGCCCGCGCCAGCACAAAGGGAAACCGAGTCAGGCGAGGGAGCCGCGGATGAAAAATCACTCACACACACACACACACACACACAGCAAGGCAAGAGACTCCATTATTGAGCTCACACACACACACACACAGCACAGCACAGCACAGCAAGAGAGACTCTCTTCATTTAGCTCAGGTCCCTCTTTACATATGCTAAGAGGCCCTTTGTCCTCCAAGCGCTACAGGGTGCATCTATTAGCATCCGGTGACTATGCTATAAACATCCTGTGGCTATTCACAGGAATGCAGAACTTGTTACAAGATGGAACTATGGCCAAAGCCATATGATTGACAAACCTGATATTTGTTGCATATTATGTACTGTGGATGTGCTCAGGCCAGCTCTCTCTCACAATTGTAAAACAAACACCCAGGTAATCATTACTATGATTGAGAAATAAGGTATTAGCAGGACCTTGGAAGTCTTGTCTACTCTTTCTCTATCACAACTCCCTCACTTACTGTATTTTACCTGGTAAAATGGTAATTACTGCTTCACTTGAGACCAGGGCAAAGGACAGGTTGCTAATTATTAAAGAAAGGGAAATGGGTAGATAGTACTGTAACTGAAAGCTTGGTCCCTGTCCCCAATGCCAATCAATGCCAACTTAATAATGAGGACACAATTTTGAGAAAAAGAAAAAAGAAGGTTTATTGCTTTGCTAGCAAAGGAGAAATACAGGGGACTCTTGTCCCAAAAGCTGTGAGTCTCCTGATCTGCAGGGACAGGTTTTTTTTTTTTTTTTTTTAAAAGCTTACATTCCAGGTGTGCTCTGGTAGGGGGTCCCACGGTGCCCAGATGTTGTGTTAAGATTCACTTGTTAATTTGGCAGATATTTGCTTCCCAGATCCTCAGCAGGCATCTCCTTCTGTTCAAGGGCAGTTAACTAGGGGAAGAAAAGATAACACTGTCTCCTTAATCTTGTTAGGGAGGGGGACAGGGGAAAAGAAAGAAAAAACATTTTTTAAAAAAGGGACCACTGTTACATTTCCCCAATGTCAATTTCTACCTTCCATTTCTTTTTTTTTTTTTTTTGTGGTACTGGGGATTGAACCCAGAGGTGCTCGACCACTGAGCCACATCCCCAGCCCTATTTTGTGTTTTATGTAGAGACAGGGTCTCACTGAGTTGCTTAGCGCCTCGCCATTGCTGAGGCTGGCTTTGAACTCGCGATTCTCCTGTCTCAGCCTCCCTAAGTGCTGGGATTACAGGCTTGAGCCACCGCACCCGGCTTCTACCTTCCATTTCTATGGAAAAGTGGGCAATGACATCTTTGTTATTTCCTGTTGAGAGAGGGTGAAGTTGGGGGAAGTGACCCAAAGTCCTTGTATTCTGTCTGGTGGGGCATGGGCAGTTAATTATATTCAGCATCACAGCAGTCCAAAGGTTCATGGTGGCAGTTGGCAGGTGACTGGACAAGGTATACATAGGGCAAGGTTTATGCTAGGATAATAATAAACAGGGCATTCCAGGTCTCATTTGGTAAACAATATGAAAATAATTAGTATTTCAGCCATTCTCTGAAACACAAGCTTGTGTGTGTGATAGTTGTCCTGTGTGATAGTTACATATTAGGCCCTCTCATAAGTACCCTTTCTTTACAGCCTCCAGCTTTACTTACTTTTGGTAGGGCTGACACATGTGTACATCTTAAGTTACATCTAAAAAACAAACAACAATAAAAAATATGTGTTTTCTCTTTTTTATTTTTTATTTTTTTATTTTTTTAAATATTTTTTTAGCTGTAGATGGACATAATGTCTTTATTTTATTGGTTTGTATGTGGTGCTGAGGATCGAACCCAGGGCCTCACGCATGTGAGGCAAGTGCTCTACCGCTGAGCCACAACACCAGCCCAATGTGTGTTTTCTCTTAAATGTCCATGTAGGATGGCGTTCAGGCTATACTCTCCTGCCAGGTGTTTAAGGCCAGGATGGTCCAAACTGACCTTATTCCTATTATTCTTAAGAGTCAGATGAGATTCCTCAGAGGTCACTCTTGGGGACATGTGTGAAGTTTCCTGGCTCCTTTAGGTTTCCTCTATCAGTGGTGCCATGTGCCAGGATGGGTCAGGTCAGGGTCTTGATGACCACACACATAGCTTCTCTTAAAAGCTTCAGGCATTGGGGCTGGGGCTGTAGCTCAGTGGTAGAGTGCTTGCCTAGCATGCGTGAGACACTGGGTTTGATACTCAGCACCACATATAAATAATAAATGAATAAAATAAAGATCCATCAACAATTAAAAAAAAATACTTAAAAAAAAAAAAAGCTTCAGGCATTTCATTCTCCAGTGACCCTCCTCTTTGCAGAATATGCATTGCCAGTTTGCTGTCCATTTTCTATCTTCCTGATTGGCAGATCAGGTGACTCACCAGAGTGTCAGAGCCCTTAAAGGGGTCCCCTCATTCTCTGAGTGCTGGCTGACCTTAGTTAGAGGGCAAGGGCAAAATATTGGCTGCTTTTTTCTTGGCCCTTCTCCTTCCTTGACTTTGGTTTCCAAGATTTTTTTTTTTTTTTTTTTTTTGGTTTTAAACACCCAGCAAGGCAGTTTCACCTGTCTTAAAGAGGAAGCAGCAGGTTATAATTTTAATATCTATACTTTTACCTCTTTTGATTTAGTTGGGGTTAGTATTAGTACTGGAAGTCAGCATTATATAATATTTGTCCTGTAGGTGACCACTTATTATTTCAAATTAACTTTAATAAATGTGGGAACTGAAAATAATGTGGCCTGAGAAAAAGGAAAAAGAATAGCCATGCACTGATAGCTTTCACCTCTCCCAACAAATGTCTTCCTGGTGCTAATTGCAGGCAGGAAGGAGTGTCTCACTTTACTGAGGTGATAACTTTTGGCAGGCATTGACCTGCAAAAACACAAGACCCCAGACCCAAGAGCTCAACTTCCTGAGCACTAAAAGTGACCATTTTATTGATTGATGGAACAAACCCCAAATTCCTAAGTGTCCAGGAAAATTCATATGCTAACCAGACCACCTCCTGGAATAACCTATATAAACCGAGTCCTTTTCTTTCTTCAGTGGCTTGTTTTCCACCAGGAAAGTGGGTCCATCCCCCTAGATGTAGTCCTATTCCTGAATAAAGCCTGAAATGATGAAGTTTGCTTTCTTCTCAGTCTTTTTGTGACTGAGAAGAAAGTCAACTTGAGTTGTTTTCTTTTTTTCTTTTAGAAGTAGAACCTCTGCAATACTAACAGGCAACAGTTATAAAGTTTACAAGGAAAATACAAAATGAAGTTAACAGAGCAAAAACATTTTCTGCTGAGGTCCAGCCCTGGCAGATCCAGGGACCCTGAAGGAGGTGCAGAGTCAGCTTAATAGAGAGAGGAGACAAACTCAGTTACTACATTAAAAGGTCTCTCTCGAGTGACCATGAGGTTTATTTTTATACCTTTCTACAAGGAAGTCCAGAACATTGTTTTTCCATGTCTAGCTGTGTTTACTCTATTACAAAGAATTCTGGTTTTGTACACATTCTTTCACTTTTCTTATTGGCATCCTACACAATTTCCTCATAACTCTATTGATCTTATACAATCTTAAAGTTATACAAAGGTGAGAGACAAGGTGTCTGCATAAGTAAAGGTTATTATGCTAAATAAATAAAAAGTACAGAATTCTGTTTTTTTTCTCCCACTATATCTATGAAGTGGTCAGTTTAATTTTTATTCATATTCTCTTAGGCAATGTCTGCAAGGTAATTTTCGATAATATCTGTTAGGGTGGGCTGGGGTGGTAGCTCAGCGATTGAGTGCTTGCCTCGCATGTGTGAGGCACTGGGTTCGATCCTCAGCACCACATAAAATAAAGATATTGTGTTCATCTACAACTCAAAAAAAATTAAAAAAAAAAAATATCTGTTAGGGTATCGGCCAGCCAGACACAGACACCTCTGTACAGCCAGGAGATTCTTTATTCAGGGGAGTGGGCGCCCGGGCGAAGGAAAGAGAAAAAAGAGAGAGAGGGGACGCATGGGAGGGATTTTATAGAGCCCACTACAAACTGCATGGTGAGCCAGGGATTGGTCACTTTAAAATCCGCGGGACAGATAAGCAGTCCCGGTCCTCTTTTGATGTGCTAACCTGAGCAGTTAGGCTTTGTTTCCCAGGTGGAAGATTCGGGAGAGGAACCCCCTGGGGTAGGAACTGCCTTGGGCTTTTAGAGAGGGGATGTGAAAATTAGAAAGGGGATGTGAAAATTAATTACAAAAGGGCTGTTTTTTACCTTACATTCCCCCATTTTTGATTTTATAAGGATGGGAACGTGGGCGACATTGGCTCTTCTGGCTACTTCGAGCGGATTTGGGGCAACGTCTGTTGATCAGGATGGGGGGTAGGGGAAGAAGGTAGAGCACCCAGGCCCCAAAGGTTAGGGTCTCCCAAGATGAGAAGTCTGAAAGGTGCCTTGCAGCCATAGCATTGCCAGCTGGTGGGGCCAGTTTCCTGAGTGTAGATGTGAAGGCAGGAGCCAGG